>JAXASZ010000800.1:0-25444 GCA_038407095.1 Ceratocystis destructans
GGGGGTATGTTGTTTTTTTTTTTTAACTCTTCCCTGGGGGGGGGGGGGGGGGGGGCATCTTTGAGGTCTGGTGCCTTTTTCTTTTCAGGTTGATGGTCGCCTAAGTTTATGACCCCGATGACCGGTTTTCACTCGTTTTTGTTTGCATAATGAGCCGTGAAGCCTTGAGACCGCTCACATCCACACCGCACTGGATTCTGCTGTCCTGTCCTCATGATCTTCACATGGCAGATTTTTCAGAGGTCGGCTCCACTTTCGGGGTTAGGGTTTATCTGGGGTATTGTTGAGGGGGAAAGGGGGAGGGAGGTATTGAACAATAGGAAAACCAGAGGTGCTGCAACAGCCATGCATGCAAAAGGACAAAGCCACAGTACTCCGCCGGGGCCTACCCCCCGTGCCGATGGCCAGTGGCCTTTTAGACTAGACTACTAGATAGGCAGGGAGCTACGAGCCAAAAACACCAGGTAACCAATCCGTACGTCCTCGGGTCACGCGAGATGGAGAGCCTCCTGGCTATCTCGCCGGACCCTCAAAAGTCATAGGAGATGCTCGACATCTATGCGTTCCCGTCACTGCTGACCGCCCGGGAGGTGCTCTCGTCCAGAACATGCCGTCGCATTGCTGTGAAAAACTAGTAGGTAGATGTTAAGAAATACACGTAGGTAATGATCATGTTACCGTTGATGACGAGCTTGAGGTCATCGCATGTACATTGAGTACCTACTCTACCCTTGGGTTATATTAATCATAAAGTGGCGTGGTATTGCAGGAAGCGGCAGCGTACCCTCTAAGTCACGTCTTACTCTTAGATTCAAGGCTGCACTCGAGTGTTGTATACGGAGACGGCTGGGGGCTCGTAGTTACAGTCATCCGCGATATCAAGCTTGGTATTGTCTGGCTTGCATGGCTCAGTAAACTTGGAAAACGAGCACGCAATGTTCTCTAGGCTTGCAAAAAAAAAACCTCTGCAAGGCCATTCGCACTTGACAAGAACTCGGATAGCTGGCCCACTATCCGCCATCATAGCCTTGACTAGTACCAATGAACTGCGCATTTGCCGGCCAACTAGATGGAGACCATCCATGGACCAAATGTAGCCTGATTCAGGTGGTCGAGCCAGTCGGTTTTAGAGGAGATGCTGGCCTATCCTGCTCAGGGTAGACCAGCTCATGGCCGTCTTGACGCTCAGATAGTTGACGAGAGGTGAATGGAATCCACAGGGCGTACGGGAGAGATACCGGGGAATACACACATTGTATGAGTAGTTGTTTCTGCTATTGTCGTCCGTTTTGCTTACCGCTGCCTGCAGTAGTGTCGGACACCAATGATTACATAATCACTATAGATACGTACTGCTGACTTATTCGTAAAGCTAAAATCTCTATTGGTCCCCTTTCACCACTAGATAAAATTTCTCCATGAAACCTGAGATACTTCTCCGTGTTGTGTTGGATCTGCCAAATACATGTTAGCCTGAAGCCAGCTCCCAGTTGCATTTTGTACCCGGAGAGATGTGATTTCGTTTCCTTTACTTGCAGAATAAATACATATATATAAGTTTTTCTTCTTTCAAACCACGGCCTTGACTAAACTCTCATTCAAAAACTTGCATAGACAGGCTGCCCATAATGCCCGAATCTCTGCCCTGTCCTTCATGGATCTGGTCCAATACCTCCAATGCTCAGTAAGTATCATCTATTCGTCCCTGGATGGACGTCACATCCTGAATCGATGATAGCTGAACATTGCCTGATTTGTTTCTAGTGCTGCTAAGGACCGATCTTGGTTTGGTGATGACTACACCCCTTTCGACTCTTCAGTTGGTCACGTAGTACACAAAAATCCTGTACCTGTCGTGGGAATCGGATCGGTTGTTTTGCCGGTGCAACGGTCACCCGGAAACCATGGCGCGGCCAACTATACTACCATCCGGCTTCGTAATGTTCTTCATATTCCTTCCTATATTTGTAATGTCATCGGATCCTCGATTAGCGAAGAGTTCGACGTTATGCTCGGTAGCAGCGTTCCAGGTGCCAGTGGCAGGCTTGTGGACAAACAAAACAGGCCCGTTGCATATTTCAAGGCAAACGAGCCCCTTTTCCAGATCAAGCTGGCAGACCCTCCTATTGGACCCGAGGTCGGCCCTTCCCCGCTGGTGTCAGACGGAATATACTGGGTCAATGTCCAATGGCCCGACCAAGAGCGGCGGAGATGGGAACAGCTGTGCGCCAACAAAGCGCAGGAAGATTCGGTACCTCCTCTGACAACAGAAGAAAAGCAGTGGCTCAAGAAGCATTGGAAGAAAGAGTACTACTTCCTCAGAGCCTATGGATATAGTATTTACAAGGAATCAGACCGGGCCGAGGGCCGTGTTGTTCTTCGAGCCCTCATGGCGGATGACGAGGGTGATGCTTCTAGGTAACAGCACAAGGGGCTAGAGAAGCTAATACCACCGGCCATACTATCTGGCCTAGACACTTTGTCATTTTCAAGTTCACCGCCATTTCTCTTATTTCTCGTTGTTACAGATTCCTGCGGCGCAGCTCTAAGCTAGGGCCAGATATCTAGTCTTTATGATCTATATCTCTTTAAGCAAATGCAAATAAAGACACCTACAACATCACCAACTTTCACGCCTGTCGTAGTGAGCCTCGGGCGACAACGCTATGCAACCGCTGGTCTTGGGCTCAAGAGGACACCAATGGTTCTCATACGATACGGGGCCCGGGTCTGTGCTTGCTAGAAGGGATCGCAGTATGACAGGTGTGGAATCGTAGATAATGCTTAGCTGGTGAGTGGGCTAACAAGAGCGACGGCGATGCTAGCCTCGAGCAACTGGCTGGAATATAGGCATCAAAATTTCACGTCATGAACATCATATCCAAACACCCTTCGGGTTTAATTTGATTTTAATACTGGAATCACCCCCCCCCCCCCCCCCGCCTTCGGTGTTCAGTAACTCACATGACGTTTTAAGCTCAACTATGCACACCACGACCTCTGTCTTACCCCTATAAAGCCGTATCCTGGCAGGTGTTGTGGATCACTAAATCCAAGTCTTGCAGGGCCTGCACATTTTTCCATAGTAGGTGATCCTGTTGAGGCCATAGAGGAACAGCCAGTCGATCCTGTTCTGTTCCAAGCATGGTATTAGGACCAAGGCTAGCCTATATGAGGCTTGATTGGCCAGCCAGTCTCTGGAGACCTTGACACAGTGCTCTGAAATCTCAAGTACAGTGTGTACTACAGGATCACACTGTTCATTTACCAAGGCCTTTAAAAGGTTGAGAGATTTGTTATTTCAAACCAGGAAGGCGGGGAGCTGCATAAATGGTGACATCTAGGAAGGTGACGTAAGTGTCGGAGTTGTAAATTTGTACCTACCAGTATTTGCCAGCAATGACTTGGGGCTGTATAGCAACACGATCAAAGACAAGCTAGGTGCTCCTCTTTTCCCCCGATGACCCTTTCGACGGCCAACGCAAGCCGGGCAATGCAGCAATCAGATATCGAAACAAATGACCCAAGACCAGGGCAAGACCTGGTCAGATTTCTTCAGTTTTGGCTAGGCTTCTCGCTGTTTAAGCACCAGGTACGAGCAAAGCCTAATATGGGAAGCATGGAAGCAAGCTCCTTTTCAAGCCTAAAAGTCGGGAACATGCTATTAATTAAGCCTTGCAAACCAGCAGGAGACGGAAGAGGTGTTCCCTTAGCCTCTCCTACAGACAAGGGAAAAACAAAACAAAGAACGCAGTCAAACAAGCAAGCACGGAAACGGATAAGGACTTAATACGAAACACGGCTTACAAACCGAGGTTAAGTCAACTCTCTGATTTGCCATAGCTAGCTAGTCCCCGCATTTCGGCTTAGATGGGACCTAGTGACCTGGCGATGGTTTGGAGAAACTATAGAGTAGGCTTAAGTATCGTTGAAATTCCCAGCTGTATCATCAACGGGGACACTACGTTCCACCCCTACAACCACAATGACCAGCCCGCCGCAAATCGTTCTTTTCCATTACAGTTTCTCGCCTTACGCCCAGAGGGTGGTTTGGTATCTGACGCTGCGTGGCATTCCCTATTCACAATGCGTAAGTAGTAACCATCGAGTAATCAGATGCGTCTGATATTTGCTAGCCGAAAGGTGGTGTCTTGAAACCATCCACTAAAACCGATACTTTGTCTTTAGCTGCAACCTGCGATGCTACCCCGCCCTGACCTTAACAGTCTTGGAATCCAGCATCGCCGCATACCCTTACTGTCTATTGGCCGGGATGTTTACGTAGATACGCGTCTTATCATCGAGAAATTAGAAGAGCTCTACCCGGAGAAACCTCGCCTGAGCAATGTTTCCACTCCTGAGCACAAGGCGCTGGAGGCTCTCTTGCAGCGATTCACCATCGACTCCGGTGTTTTTAGCCAGGCTGCAACGTTGCTGCCTCTAGATCTACCTGTTATGAAGACGGATCAGTGGTGGAAGGACCGCTCATCTTTATTCAGTGGAAAGTATTCCCCTGAGACCATTAAAAGAGCTCGGCCTTCTGCTTTGGCAGAGATGCGTGAGTCAATGGCACTGCTGGAGACGACCATTCTGAGCGACGGACGTGACTGGGTTCTTGGTACCAAGGAGCCGACTGTAGCAGATATCAACGCCATATGGCCGTTCTACTGGATCATGGGTGTCCCTGGCGCTCTCCCCAAGACGGCATTCTCGGAATCGAAATTCCCAAAGATACATGCGTGGATTTCGCGGTTTCAAAGATTCATATCGGCTGCCAAGAAGCAGGGCCAAAAGCCGGAAACTGTTTCTGGAGACCAAGCATACGAAATAATCACCAAGTCGCCGTTCCACGACAAGTCTCGCGTCGTGAGTGACGAGCTGCTGGACCTTCGGGCTGGCGACGTGGTGGATCTCCGGCCATCTGATTATGGGATGCAGCATGTGGACACGGGCAGGCTTGTTGCACTGAGCCCTCAAGAAGTCACTATCGAGGTAGCTACCTCGAACACGACTATTCACCTTCACGCGCCGCGGCATGGCTTTATAGTCAACAAGAGCAACAAGCCAAAGCTTTAGAACATCCAGGTTCCCAGCCCAAAGCTGCCGGAAGCAGCATATCGAACCCGCACCCCCTCATGTATAACTTCTAGTGCTCCCGCTGACGAGAATAGCAAGAGCCGCCTGCGCCTTCCCCTATGCGAAACCCAACAAACTAGAGCGAATGGCCGGATCGGACAGTTAGGATTCTCCAGTTGAAACAATGGAAAGTACGTTGGTACGACTCATGAGTAGTTGCATTTTACGTTATTCACATACATGCATATCTTTACAAATAAAGAAACTGCCCTTTTGCTTTCGTAGGCCAATACCAGAAATGACTCAGTGGTTTCTGGTTCTTTCTGTGGGTTGTACCTTCTCCTTTAGCTAAACTTTTAGAACATGCTAGAGCACTTTGCTTATCTGTTGGGGAAGCACTCTGTCTAGCTTACAGTGAAGTCAGCCGCGTGGTGAGTCAAGCAGCTTATCTACCTAGTCATACACAGCCAAAGAAGTTTCTCTGGGAAGAACTTGTTGAAGTTGTACGAAAGTGTTGGGACATTTACTTTGGTCCAGACGCATGTGCTATGCACAAGATGTGCCTGCCTTGCCTGATAGCGCAATTCCTGCCTGATAGTGGGAAAGCAAGAACGGGCTGCAAATTAATCCAATCGCGACATGCTGCTAGAATAGGCACCAAAGCCCGATAAAACCACGGAAGAAATAGATATCGTGCCAGTGTCTAGCCGAGCTAATCTAAAGCCCCTTCATTTTCCTGCGGCGCCATTACCTGGCCAGACAAAAAGCTTGCAGGCGAATGTAAGCATGGAAGGGCAAGCACACGAATAGTCTAGCGTCCAATGTCAGACAAATAGCCAGCGTTCTGTGGCTGCCCGGCGGTGAGTCTCGAAAACAGTCAGTCAAGGGCAGGCTAGGGTCTGCTCCAAGCATGCACTGCACACGCACACGCACACGCACCCCCAGCAAAACACCACCGCCTAATGGGACGCGAGCGTTGTGGGGTTGAGGCTTTGGGGCTTTGAGGCTTGAAGACGCAAGACGTCGGAAATGCACGGAAGCTCTGGGAAACCTGAGAACCCATTCTTTCCAGCAAGTATGTGTTGCGAGTGAAGATGAGGGGGGGAGGGGGCTGTAACACGGATATGTGAGATGGAGGGAGACACTCACAATAAGTTGGATGAAGGAAAATCTGAAAAAAGAAAATTTCAGCCATTGCCTGCAATCCCCCGCTCCGGAAAGGCGGGATGTGGCCGGAACGAAGCCGCTAGCCCGCTAATGCAACCGAGGGCTGAGGCTGGTGCCGTCCCTCACACCACACATCCACAAAGCCCCACCCCTTGCTCCAAAAACATGCGCATCTACTTGGCCATATGCAACAGGTCAAAGAAGCACCTATTAAAGGGATGTAAAAGGATGTGAAGAGGGACGCTGGAGGAAAAAAAACATGACGTGTTATTTGATATTATATGATAGCTGAATGCAAGACAAATATTTTGCTGTTAGAGACAGACAAAGTTCCAGTAAGAGAAAAGAATGGGCAAAAAAAAAGACACTCCCGCACAGGCAGCGAGTGATGGTACAAGCGACATTGGGGAGCTGGACACATCATGGAACTTCTCGTATTGATGCAGACGGCAGGAAATATTGTGTACACTGGAAAATGCTACCAAGCCGCGATGTTTTGTGCTGTGAGATGCATGTAAAGCAAGGTGATTGGGCAGAAGCACAGAAGCAGGAAGGCCTAAGCAAGTCTTGCCTCTTCTCGTCCCAGCAACAGCACAGCACATAACGGGCAGGGCAGTGCAGTACAAGTACAATTCACACATGCAAAACAAACTTTTTTTTTCTCCAAATCTCCAAGGCAAACAGCACACGGGCAGGAGCAGGAGCAAACGAAAATGAAAATGAAAAATGCAAATGAAAAATGAAAAGGGGGAAGGCGCGCCCCTTTCTTCACACAAGCCCACCTTCCTCTGCGAGAAAAATAAACCCACTACTTGATACACGCCTCTGCTTCCAAAATCAAAGTCCGGTGAGAAACAGGGCGAGGCGAGAGCAACAATCGTGTCTTTTTCCCCTAGTCCGTCTCAAAGCCAGTGCAATATATTTAGGGAAAATAGAAGCAAGCCAGAACAGGGCTTGAGCCACTAGCGTACTCCTAAGCCAGGTGCGATACAGAATAAGCCCTAGTGCCGCACTAGGCTTATTGTTCTTTGAGGCCTACTAACAGAGCACTAAGTACATGACACTATTGAGGCCATTGTAGTCATTGTGGCTATGAATACATGCCACTTCAATTAGCACGACTAAGTCGGCCCTGCGAGCAAAGGCTATATCGATGGCAAGATGCGATGCTTGCAATACACAGGCAACAGTGGTCAAAATGGATGATGACGCACAGGGCTACAGGCTAATGACGACAGTCGAATCGAAATACCCGAAAAAAGAAGGATAAATCGGCTTTTGGGCTGACACAGGGCACCAGACGGCCAAAGCCGGTGTGTGAAGATGGGCAAACGGTCGATACCAAGCCGCTTATTGATTGAGTGAGCATCTTGCCCTGAGACATGAAGCGACTGCTCTCTTCATTAAACCAAGCCAAGCAGACCAGTCAACACGTATATCCTCATGCATGCATGCACTTTCTCAGTGCTTCCCAGGTGCATGTCAAAGTGTCTACATAGCATGAAGCGAGACTTGAGCTGCTTCCATGTACATGTACATGTACATATACGTCCGACTCCGACGACAGCACTCTCTCATTTGGAGTAAGCTGACCCAGCTCTACGTCTTCGCAAACATATCACCCAACACTGAGCGCATTAGGTTGAGGCACATAAGGCAAATAGTGATATACAAATACAGCTGGTAAAATGAAGGGAGCAAGCGCATGGAGAAAAGAAGGGAAAAAGAAAACAGAAAGGAGAGGGGCTAGGCATTGGCTGGCCTGACCCTTAGGTGTCTCGTTGCTGCTTTGCCATATCATGTCGCAGGCAGTACGTACTGGTACCCTGTGTTTGCAATTAAAGACGAAAAAAAGAAAAATAACTACGAGGGTTTCCTGCCACAGGTCCATGTATTCTTACTAATGTTTGTTTTACCCCACAAGATCCCCTTTTTCTTTTGGCGATTGTTCCAGAACTTCTCTGTGCATGAAGCAGAGAGTCAAAAGCTGCTGCTCTTTCGCTCATTTGAGCTAAAAACAAGCCTGAAGCGAACCAGCGGTAAGCCACGGACGGACACAGACATAACAAGACCAGACAAGACAAGACAAGACAAGTCCAGACAAGACAAGACAAGACAAGACACGGCCAGATCACCAAGCATGCAATAAGTCGGAGAGAGAAACATGGGGGAAGAAGGGCCAGAGAACAGAAGCCCAAGGAATGCAAAAGAAGTACACACAGCTGCTATTCATTTCTCGGTTTCCGGAACCCCGGATTTCGGCATTACTACCTCTTGCGCTGGCTAATTTAGTATATGGCATGGCTCCTTTTCTCTTTGCCCCAGTCTCTTTCTGGGATGGTCACAGTTGTCAAGCCTCGTTAGTCCGTCTGTTTTCCAGCTAGTCATGAAGATGAAGGCCACCCCATGCCCAAGAATGCCAGCCCAGGGCGTGCTCTATCAATTTACTGTTGCCAGTCCTTGGGGGAAAAATAGAGAATCCCAAACAGTGCAAACGAGCAGATGCTAGGGCATAGCTGTCTCGTCCTGGATACATGCAGCAGACGCACATGTGTGTGCCTTGGTGCTATCCATCCACCCTTATATCCCCCGTAATATCAGGTTGTCCTTTGGCCTGCTGCTAACACCAGCGCGCCCACAATCACATACGCATCACATTTCATGCGTCCGTGAATCACAATCAGTCATGGCGGCCTCCTTGACACGAAAACGGCAGAGCAGCAGCCAGAAGAGTGACTTTGAAATTGGAGCTCTTGTATACTCTGCAGGCCTCGTAGCATCTCTTGTACGTGGAACCAATGATTCTCTTGCCTCCCCTTAAAATCGTGAAATGTATCCTGCAATGCAGTTGCACGACATGGCAATTTCTAAATAAGAAAAATGACATTGAGACATTGCACTTATGTCCAGACATGTGTTTCTGAAGCGAAGAAGGCGAGGAGGGCAGAACATGAAAGCAGAAGAAAGCCAGGGCAGGCAGGCCGGGACGAGCTGGTCTACCTATCTGTCTCGATGCAAATGTTACTCATGTACTTGGGTACAATGGTACTTGCACACACACACCCACGCATACACCCACGCATACACCCACGCATACACCCACACATACACCCACACATACATACATGCAATACAAAGGCAGGCATATTTTGTTGTGTTCTGCGGCCGGGCCAGCCTATGGTATTAATCTATTCAGTGGCCCTTTGCAAACGCCGAGATTAAGGCTTCACGTTGGGTTTGCTTTCAGAATCCTCCTTCTTTTGAATTCTCGCCCTTTCTCCTTATCAAGTGCTTGCGGTTGGCACCTTCTCTCTGTGTCTTGGGATTTGGAGAAGCAGGCTTTGTTGGACGTTTGCGAGAGAAAAAAAAAGAATAAAAAATAAAACAAAAGAATAAAAAATAAAACAAAAATAAAAATAAAAATACCAGGCGAGACCTAACCAAGCCTGCCTGCAGTTACTCTTCATGTCGCTTTTTTTGGGCAGGTTCTCGCTCTCCCCTCATTGTTCTTTCCAGTTGCTGCTTCTCCGATTCCTCTCCCCCTCCCCTCCCCTCCCCTCCCCTCCCCCCCACCTTCTTCCCTTGCACACCCCACGGGGAAACAACACAAACTTGGATGGAAAGAATAGTATTTTATCAAGTAAATCCCTAAACTCTGTGTGATAAGCTAGATAGGAGCAAAAAGGGCTTGGGCAATGCGGGATGGAGCGGGACCAAGAAGCCTATCTCACACCGCCGGCACAGCTTTGTTCTGCCTAGACATTACCGCAAATCCTGAGGTCTTTCCTCCCCTGCTCTGCCCTAGTCTGAGCCTGAAAGCGAGAAGAAAAAAGGCCCTAATAACTGCGCATACTTCCTTCCAATTTATTGCAGGCGTGTCCAAACAGCCTGGCAAACAGAAGAGACGTTAGCCCAAGCCCAAGCCCAAGCCTAAAAATGGCACCATGGCCTAGTTTCTGGTTAAGATTGCGTCAAGCCTCTGTTGCATGTTGTTGGTTTTTGAGCGAGATAAGCTTCTCTCTCACTCTCTCTCTCACTCTCTCACTCTCGAATCGTACACGTATAGCGGTAGGTACAAATACTATCAGGCCAATACTGTGCAGCACGCCTACCAGCTGTTACACTCCCCCTCCCCGACTCCACTTTCTGGCATTTTACATGGCCTTCCCTTCTTAGAGTGAGAGAGCGGTCCTGCGTCCACTCTGTGGCTCTACACAAAGGGTCAGCAGGCGGCAGGACAGGGCAAAGTTGCTCTTTCTCCCTAAGAACATTAACGGTGATCGTCGCCCCATCTTTTCGGGGGTTCTTCCATTGTGTGGGGTGTGTGGGGTGTGCGTGTGGGGGGGGGGGGGGGTGGTGCTGGTGTTGGTGTTGGTGTTGGTGAGGGAAGAGATAGAAGTCGTAGCAAATCTCGACTCTTCTAATCATGTTAGCACGTAGTAATGTACACACGCACTCGCCTTCCCCTTCTCTGCCGTCTCTGTCAGGCTCTTATTCATGGTTTCCTGATATTTCTCCCCCGCTTGCCAACTTCCCTCCCTATACCTTCCCTTGCTTGTTGTCGTCTTGTTTGGGTTTATGGTTTGATTCGTTCTGTATTGGGGTAAGTAAAGCGTTATCCCAATTTGCCTGCCTGATTGCCTTGGCCTGTGACAAGAAAACCAGAGCTTATTTTTTTGATCTTTTTATCTCTTCTCTTGTTGTCTTAGCTTTGGTGTTTTATTATTTCCTCCTCCTCCTTTCCCCAGAGATAAAAAGGTCCTGTGCCCCCTCCTCAGAAGCCCTCCCCCGTCTGTACTAAATTTTTTTTCCTTTTCCTTCGATTCTTTTCTTTATATCGACACTTTAGACCGCCATCATTCTACATTGTTCCACATCCTCTCTCTTTCTCTTCTCTTCTTGCTCTCTCGCTCTCTTGTTCACTGTCTCCAATTGCTCGGCACTGCTACCACCTACTTGCTCTCTCTCCACCTTTATACATAACAGATCTCTCGACCAACCCACTCCTGTTGGTCTCTCTCTCGCTCAGTTGCCAAGACTACACTCTTATAGTCTCTTCTACTTGACATCGACATACAGACAGACAGACTCATCATGTCTTCCAGTCAGATCGTGATCCAGGCTCCCATGCCCCGCCGCTATCTGCACGTCATCAGCTCTGAGCAGCTCTTCTCTGGGGTCAACGCTTCTCTCCGCACCGAGGTCTCATCTTCAACCCCAATCAGAGACTTCCATGGCGAGGACTACAGTGTCCCTGCTCCTCCCCCACCCTCGCCCGTTTCATTCACACATGACTGTTTGCCAACTGCTATCCATCATTGAGGGAACATTCTCCTTGCAAAGTTGATGGTGACGACTTCGGCCCAATGCCAAATCTTGCACCTTAGCTTCGCGTTTTGGTGAACGCTCCGGTAGTGCTTCGCTTACTTTTTATTTGTTTGCTTTATGTGTTTCAGTGGTTCTTGGGCTGGATAAATATTGGCGTTTTTTTTTGTTTTTTTTCCTACATTGCCCGTGTTATCGGTGGCAGACTTAGAGCTATTTGGTATTTTACAAAGATTCCTTTTTTTTTTTCGTTTTCCTTTGCATAATTTTTCTACTTCTATTTTCGCGAAAGATTCATTTATTTCAGTAGTGGGAGACTGTTTCTTCAGCCTGGTAAAATCGGAAGATCATGCCTTGTTTTCCTTTTTAGGAACCAGCCAACTACCGATCTAGCTTGTTTTAGGGCTAGTCCATCCATGATGGTATTTTCACGACATTGTTTTCATGAAGCCAGATTTGTTTTCATGCCCTCTTCTTTGATTGGACCAAATTGAACACAGCACATTCATCTCGCCACTTTTATCTGAATAGTGTTTAATTTCATGCATGACAACGACGCGCACTTCGCACACTTCGCACACTTCGAGCTGTCGGACGCCATTTTAACGACAACCCGACTTTGTAAATATCATCTCTCGGCTCTGATAACCCTATCATTGCTAGTCCAACTGACAGCATTGTCCGTAGTCATTTTCGACAACAAACTGCCATATCACATTGGCCGCATTCCAGGATCTATTTCCAGCATGTTTTCATAAAACGTACACAAATATTTATGACGACCAAAAGCGCATAAAGCTACGCGCTGTCATCTCCCTGAGCTCAAAATCCCCATTTATCCAAATGGGGAAGGTGGATACCCCACACTTCACTTACATTTCATGATGCTGGCCAATCAGGACGCGTAGACTGAGAAAAGAAAACGCGCTTCAGGGGGACGTGTTCTTGGTTGTCGTCGCGATTTGCTCACTTCCGTGGTAACGGGTCAAGGGTATGAAAACCGTCGCCCACGGTTGATGGAGGGGGGATTTGTTTACACAGAGCAAGCTTCAACCAGCCTTTCCTTTTCCTTTTCTTCTTGTTCCTGTCCGTCCTCTTTTGCTCGGTATCTTGTCACACTCCATAGCTTCAACTGCTGTTGTTTACTGAGCAACAACCTGCATAAATTCTTTCTACAGCAAGCTTCATCCGTTCATTATCTCCCACTCGCTTTAGTTTCTTGCATTTCTGACTGTGTAGCTGCTCTACCGTCTCAGCAGTCATCCTCTCATTCGGTTGCTCTTTCTACATTAACCCCATCTCGATTGTTGCTTTCCATCGCAACTTCTCTTGACCGTTGTTGTATCTTTGTTTACTTTGGCTTATACTTGGTTGTTTCTGCATTTGGTCGCTTGGTTATCATGGCTCGTGTTGCTACTAGAACCCGTGCCGCGATGGCAACTGCCTCGCCTGCCGCCCAGAAGGAAATCATGGCGTATGGCCGTACCATCAAATCTGCAATTGCCCCTTCCCCGCTGGACGCGAAAAAGGCGGCTTTCATTAAACATTCTGCCACCACGACTGCCCCAGTTGCCGTCAACCTCAACCCGAGGAAGCGGAAAGCCGCCTGTGCTTCGGACGAGCTTTCATCGGACACAGATTCGACCGTTGAGCCTGTAACGCCGGTCAAGGTGGTGAAGCGTGTGCGAATTCAGGAGCATGTTGACTGTGCTGAGGTCAAGATTCCCGCTCCCATCTTTACTACACCGTCGAAGCCTACCCTCGCACTCCCTTTCAACGGATCACAAACACCTACCTCGACGGAAAAACGCGGTACGCGCACTCCCAGAAGTGGCCGCACCGACTCTGCCCGTGTATCCAAACGCACAGTCAAGAAGACCATTGCGCCGCCCAACAACAGCCGAATCGAAGATTTCTTCAAGGCCGTTCGCCGCAAAACCAAGAGTGGACTTCCCGTCGAATTCGATGACTTTCTTGGCCTACACACTGCATTCATGCGTACCGTCGTGCTACAGATTGCCCACAATGGATCTTCGGATATCCTCAAGCTCCGCGAAGTTCTGCCCCAAGTGACTCGCTACTGGGGAAAGCGCCTTGTTACCATTGAGGATATGCGTCGTATTGTGGCCATCCAGACATACAATGGCTGCACATCGCCATTCGATGTCATGGAGTTTGGTTCTCTGATGTGTCTGCGTCTGACAACCGACCGTGCCATAGATGTCGCTGCCGTCTGTAATGCCTTTGAACAAAACCTGCGTGCCCTCTGCACCGAACGAATCAGCGAGCGTGTGCCAATGCCTACATCGACCGAGGAGATTGAAGTTTCGTTCGACAGCCTCTCGCTGTCTGATCTTCCGCAGGCGCCTATCAAGCGACAGGCAATGACGACGGCTCCCAAAGCCACACGACCAAACGTACTAGAACAATTGCGTGCGGCCGTTGCCCGGCCCGCCCACAGTGTCATCCCGACCACAGACCCGACGACTGGCAAGCCGTTGACCATGTTGCAGCGTATCCGGCTGAAGGAGGCAGCGGCTCGGCAGAACCTCAACGCCACCGAAGACATGGCCCGCAAGGACACGCTGCTTCGTGCGGAGCACATTGCTGGCACGCTGGAAATGATGCTGCAGGTGAATGGCATGAGCAGGCAGTCATTCCCATTAGCCATGGCCATGGTCCGCATCATAGACTCATTTCCATCACCTCTGGGCCAAGAAGAGGCGCGCGCGTGCTTGGATATTATTGCCAAAGACGTGGCGCCCGAGTTTGTCAAGGTACTGAATGTGCGTGGCCGCGAGTTTTTGGTGATGGAGCGGGACATGTTTCCCGGCACGTCGGTAATCCACAACCGTATTGCGAAGCTGATTCCTGCATAGCTTGGCGAAGCTGTCGCTTTGATGGTTGGAATAAACAAGTAAACGGTTTGTGAATGACTTTCACTTGGCGATACCCTCTTGGTTCGGAGTTTTTTATTGGATGGCGTCTTGTCTACTTTTCATTTGTTTTTTTTTTTCTTCTTTTTCTTTTTCTGTCTTGGCGTTTGGTCTCAACTTCACTGTGCGGGTGTTTTTATTGCTGGTGGCTGTCTTATTATACATGACCAGCCGCATTATGGCTGCCGTCTTAATACATATTATTACATGCATATACAGAGCGAGGCCTTCTGACTGGCTCATTTCAGCGTTTATTCGAGCAAGGTCATGTATATGTATATATATTGTTGGAGCTGTTGATACAGAGGGAACATCGATAAAAAAACAAACAAAAACCCGCTAGACGCCGGCCATCAACTGGTGATGGTATACAACGCGCATCCGGGAAACGCTTAGAAATACCCGGCAACTAGGCGTCCTCACAACCATGGCTAACGGCCCGGCCCTTTCGATGACCCCGAGGCTTGACTGCTCTAGATATACAAAGAAAAGAAATCAAGAACTCTGATGTCCCGACGAAACTGAGATAGCGTGTTCATTCAACAGAAGCAGGAATCCGACTACGTCAGCTCTTGCAAACACACAACGCTTGAGCAGACTCTCAGCTCAGCCCCTAGACGTGGATCCAGGTCAACAAACTAGTTCATTTGAGGGAGGCTAGTTTTCAACCGAGAACATTAAGTTTCCGCCAACCACACGCAATCGAGGGTCTGTATTTATTTCTTATCCTTCTTGGCGAACTTGGGCTTGCCAATATCGGAGCCTCTGAGCTTGACGTTGAGCACACGCTCCATGTTGCCCAGCACCTTTTGGTCGGGGATTGCAGTGCCGCGCTCGAACTCACTGACGATGTTGGGCGTGGTGTTGCAGCGGGTGGCAAGGTCCTTTTGGGTCATCTTGGGCTCCATAGCCTGGCGAGCCTTGGCGATGGTATCGCCAACAAGCTTGCCGACGGTGTTGGGCTTGATGATGTCGTCGGAGCGGTCGACTTTGGTCAGGCGCTGGCCCTCACTACCGCCAGACTTGGCCTGTTTGGAAGAAGGCGGGGGGTTAGCCAGTGTTGGAGAGAGGGGGAGTCTGGTAGGACTTCGTAACAACGGGGCGGGTGGCGATAGCAGATCAAGTAGTAGAAACAAGGGGTTGATATCGGTACTGCAAGGGTTGTAGATGTAGCGATGGGCTGAAGAAGGAGGGGGTACCTACAGCATTGCCAATGGCGTACTTCTTTTCCGTACCGATGACAGCACCACTGCGCTGGGCAGCGTTGAGGGCGCTCTTGCCGCGAACAACAGCTTCACGGGGGCCACCAGCGCCGGTGTTGACACGGCTGCCGATCTTGGTGACTTGGTCCCAGTCGCTCATTGTGAAGAGGTGAAGATGATTGGATGGGAGGGAGAGTGGTGGGTGAGATATATTGCAGACGTTGAGGATAACAACGGGGAAAGTCCGAAACAGAAGCAGGAGGCGAGGATAGGGCGGGCAATGTATCGGGGTTCTTTTTTCTTTTTTTTTTTGTTTCCTTTTTGGAAATGATCTTGTCCTTCGAGGAGTGTTGCAGAAGATGGAACAAATTCTTCCGCCTGGAGCTATTTAATTTGCTTATGTTATAGACTCCGTTCCAAGGGTTGGGGCCATGGTGATGGAATGTCATGGACTACGATGGATTGAGTCAATCGGCGAAGGCAAAGTGGGGCAGCTTGGTGAAGCAAGGGGTTAAAGGGCCCACCTTTAGGGTGCATTGTAGACTAGATAGGCAAAGTACCCCGCCACAGGGTTGTCGAGAACTGGGAGCTGGGCTTAGGGTTTGGGTGGCCAAAGAGGGCGGCTTCGGGATTTCGTCACACGAAGACAAAAAGGTCTTTGTAATACGGGAGAGGCGACCGTCTTACGGCAGCAGATACATGTCTTTCCAGGACTTTGTGCTCGTAACCACAGCATGGCCTATTTTTCACTTCAAGCAAGCAGGCAAACCAAAAGACCAAAAACCACAAAAGAAACACAAAAAAACCACGGCTCTCTCAGAACGGAGGCAGTTTGCCCAGTACCCGATCTCCGTTCAAGCCTATAACAGGTAGGTCCCAGTTTGTAGGTTGCACTGTACCAAGTGCACAACACCAATGTCACCAGACAAAGTATGCGAACAAGGGCAACAGCCTATGGAGCAGGCCGGAAGCATAATGCATTGGTGTAGGCCTTTTTGTGGCGTCGCTGGCGCTGCCTCACACGAGAGAGACAAGCATGAGGGGAGGGGGTATCAGAGGCAACGAGGAGCCAGCCCCTGTGGTGCTCAACAGTTAGTTCTCTTCTCCCCGTCGCCCGTAGACGCACGTTTTCGTTCTAAATTCCACACCCAATTCCCACCCCCTCGCAAGCCTTGGCAGGTCTCCAAAAGCGGCGCCGACTTTTGGGGGTGAGGGTTGATTGCTCGGTTTGTGCGTCAGCAGGTAGGACGGACTTAGTTGTTATGCGTTTCTATTACATTTTTATTAGAGAAGGAAAAAAGTCGGTAGTGGGCAGGGGCAGTGTTAGGTCTTGTACGAAGGACACAAGACCTGGCGACAAAGAACGGAGGGCCAAGGAGGGGGAAGGGAGGCATAGGGCTTGATGACGACATGGCGCAAGGCTTGTGAGGCGAGGCCCAGTTTCCCGTTTAGCCCTTGATGTGCTGTTGTTTTGGTTGTTTTGGCATTGGGCATTTCTTTTCAACTTTTTTTTCTTACTGCCGCGGGAGTTGCTGGCGACGGCGAGTGGCATACTGTGGTGTTTACTGTGTCGGTGGGTGGAGAAGTGGGAGTCGTGGGAATGAGGTGGGTACATTGATGTGTGCTAGCCTTATGTCTAGGAGCCTCATCATCGCTGACGATGGCGATCCCGAACGAGCTGGTTTCTGGATGGCGGGCGCTGGGCGTTGGTTGGCGCTGCTGATACCTGTTGGCTATAGATATTAGCACATTACGATAAAAAGCATGAAACGCTAAGCCGAGATCTTACTTTTTGGTTGCGCTTGGGTTACACCTGAAGGTTACTCTTGTACGTGATTAGGGCAGGTGGAAATGAGGCCTGGAAAATAGGCTTTTAAGTTTTCGTAGTGCAGTTAACCGAGTCCAAGTTGCGTCATGGAAAGGGTTTTTTGACTTTTCTTTTGCTGGTGTTTTCTTGATATGTGGGTGATCCAGAGCCACACGACTCTTGGTCTTGGTATCAAGGAACGCCAAAGGATTGATAAAAATAATGCGAAATTAAAAACAAGCACAAAAAGGAAAATAAAAGGTCAAAAAAAGATGCACAAATAAATAAACAGAAAACTGCGAAAAACTGCTGTAGGAAATTAACAGCCAAAAAAAGAAGCCCCAAGTGAAGCCTTTGCAAAGACATGGCCCAGCAAACAGCCAGATTGCTTGGGCCACATGGATGGACGCTTTGAATCGCCTGTGAACTATATCAAGCCCGGTTTTGATGTCTCTTTCTCTCCCTTGGACTGGCTATACCGTATTTGTTTGCTGGTATCGGCCATGCGTGTGCATATATACACATTAGTTGTCTATGGCCTACCTCCAACTCTGTTTGCATGGATAAATTAGCAATCCACGTTCGCGTGCATCATGTATGTGTGTGTGTGTGTGTGTGTATGTGTGCTATGTGCTATGTGTAGGTGTAAGTAAGCCTGCCTTTAACTGGACGCATTGATTTTTGACGGTCTGTCTGTTACCAAAACCAGGCAGCAGAAGCAGACTGGATGCCCTCCTACTCCCATCAAACAGTTCAGTGTGAGGGCAACATGCATATTGCTTGCTGGCTGGTGGCCTGGACGGACCGTCTCGAGCGGATGTGGTGTTGCTCGCTTCTCTGTCTTGCACAGACTTGTTCACACGCACACGCGCACGCACACGCACATATATGGCGTTGTGCGCCGTCTCGCATTTATCGTCTTTTATTGTTCCATGTTCTGCTCTTTTCTGCTTTTGTCTGCAGTCTCTATCTCGCTTTTGTCCACTCAAGTATGGTCTCTTGTTCTTGTTCTTGTTCTTGTGTCTTGTCTTTGCCCTTCTCCTATTCCCACGCTCTTCCTTTGCTTCTCTTTGGTATCTATATGTCTCGCTTGTTTGTAAACTGTCAAGTGTCTTTCCTCCCCCCCCTAATTTGTTGCTGAACATCGTCTTATTATTGACAGCTCACCTTCCGCCCCTTCTTTTTTTTTTTTCTTTTTTTCCTCCTGTTTATCGTGTGTCAATTCTTTTTGTCTGGCCAAGTGCCCTTTTATTAGCTGTATTTATCGTGCTATTTTTTTTTTTTTTATTTATCACATCTCTTTTGTTCGTGGCCTGCAGCTCTGTTTCTTCTCTCTTCTCTAGTGCCTTGACAGCCAGCTCCCACTCCCACTTTTTACCTATTCCTACTCCTACTATACTACCCCCCCTCCTGATCAGCAAACATATAAAAAAGGGCATTCGCCCTCTTGTCCCTACTGTCGTCAACTACCCCCATGGTCTTGTTTCTCATTTAGCTTTCCTTGAAATTTGATATCTTCATTAAACCGAACGAGCCCAATCTCTTCCTCTTCCCGCTGCATCACCCCTCGTCCATTGTCCCTCGCCCCTCGCCTCTCATCCTCTGGTCTCCTCCTCACCCTCTTCTCGTTTGCTTCCCAAGAAGTCTCTTCAGAGACTATCAAGTTATGTCTTTCAACATGTCACCATCACCCTCTCCATCGTCGCCCGAGCCTGCCTTCAACTTTGACCCGCAAACATTGTACCTCCTCGTCTCCACCACTAGCCAGAAACCGTCCTGTCCGCACCATTGGTCTCTCCTCATTTCCCGAAGCACATCCGAAGGCGATCTCCTCGAGCCCACCGAGGCTGATAACAAGCGCTGGGCTTTTTCCTCGACACAGAAGAGCGCGGCCCAGATGCAGACCATGGCCACGGATGGCACGCTGCTGCTGGCCACTAAGCTGGCTGACGTCGAGGAAATGTTGCATCCATCGCTGTGCTCGCGCGTGGGCCGAGTACCCATCACCAAAACAAACAGCCATGGCGACTCTTTTAGCTCGCGTCTCTGGTGCAGGCAGGTCCTGGGCGAGCTTGAAAACGAGGGCTACATCGATCTCAAGCTCAAGCCCAGCGAGATTGATCTCGAAGTGGTGCAGCAAGTTAATGGCAACCAGCGACTTCCAATGCAGCAGCGAGTCCTGGTACAAACAAGCAAAGCCTTTCTCAGGTACAACGAAACGGGACTGTCAAACTAAGTAAGAGTTGCCGAAGGGTGGCTAGCTCTGTCTGCCTGTCAGCCTGGGCGTTCCCCCCAGCCCAGGACTGTAGACTGAATTTAGGCGCCTTATAGGCTATTTTCGGGCTATCTATAGGGCCTCAGACTGCATATGGCCTCTAACTGGGGCCCGAAAACCCGCCCTTGGGTCTCATGACTGCCTGGAAAACAATGGCCTCTCCTTTCCAGACTGACACCACAAATAAGCGTCTACAAAGCACTCTGACGTCACTCTATTTCTGGCAGCAGCGACAACCAAGAACTGGCAAGGGGATCCCCATCCCTCAACAACGGCCTATATTCCTGTCCTCTTTTTGGCCGCCTTGCTTGACCTTGACCATCTTTCTCCGTCTCTGACTCTGTCTCTGTCTGTCTCTGTCTCTGTCTCTGTCTCTGTCTGTCTCTGTCTCTGTCTCTCTCTCTCTCTCTGTCTCTCTCTGTCTCCCTTCCCTTCCCCTTCGTTCCGTGTTCGCAAACAAATCCTTCATAGATTCCACGTCCGCTTCCCTTACGACTTTTTTTCTTCATTTCTTCATTTCTTCATTTCTTCATTTTTTTCATTCTTTTTCATCTTCGATTCGCACTGCTCGATATCTTGATTCCTCCTCCCCCCCCCTAATTTTGAGCGCCTTGTTTCCCTACAAAAATGCCAAATTCAAAATATGGGTGCTATATTATGGTCTTTTTCTTATGAGGGGTTTTCTCTTTTCTCCCTTGACCTTGTTTTGTCTTCGTCTCTTCTGTACTCTTTTTGCTTTGTTATTCGCAGGGATTTTTGATTTCTTAGATGATCGGTCATGTACGGCGTTTCTGTTGTTTTTTTTGCCCTTTGTTGATCAAGGTTTATCGTTACTGGATTATATTAGTATGAAGAATATTTCTCTATCTCTTCTTGTCTTTGTTTACTTTGCACGGTGAATTTCCTTTTTGTCTCGGCATATGCATCTTCTAGTGTGGTCATGCGGACTTTTGGCAGATGGGCAAGCGTTCTAGTCGTGACATGTTGTCTGCGTAAAGCCCGCCCATCGTCTTTGACGTCTAGACACGCGATGCGTACACCACGTAGCCGTGCCTTGGTAGCCCTCATGTCACGTGTAATCCTCAACCCTACTACAGGTGGTTTGGCCTCTGGCCGTGAGAATCATCAACCTTTTGCCCTTTTGCCCTTTTGCCCTTTTGCCCTTTTGCCATTGGTGATCGAGATCATGCAGCCCAACTCGGGTACTTGTCCACTCCATCCGTCTCGTGCTGCCTTGTTCGTTTCGCTCCTGTATTCAGGCTACCACCAAGTCATCTAGCTGCCTGATGAGTGGCCTGTTCATAAGCCGCCAATGTCGCACAAGCGGTAAACACGCCGTTCTAGGGTAGCTTACTTTAAGCCCGTCTCCCAAAAATACTAGCGAGGTCCAAAGTGACGTATGTGCCTGCCTGTGTACTATAGCCGTCTGACTTGCCCATTGTTGACAGGCTGCCCGCGTTTATGCTCAATGTCCTCGTGCGCTTGCAGCTGACCATAGGTTGGTCTTGGAGCTTTCAGCATGTGTTGATTTTGACGCAGACAAGAAACAACATTCATTCCCAAGGCTGGCACCTGGCACTCCTGGCGTTTTGGTACTTGCATACTTTGCTCAGATCGGGCCAAGGAACAGGTACCGATTTGCTGGCCCTGGCTTCTTGCCTTTTTCGAGTGAGGAACTTTGCTTCCCGTTGCTCTGGCAAACTGGTACGCCCCACTTTATTCAAGTCAACAAAAAAAAAAGAAACCAAGTGTCGGTGTAAATGCAGCAATCGAAACCTGTCGCATCATGGCCAATCACGAAGAGAAAGATAGCTTTAGGCCCCCGGATTCGATACATGCGAATAGATAGAGGAGCTGTGGGTCTCTCACCTCCCTATCCTAAACCGGTTGTTACCTTAGAAATTGTCTCCATCTATTGTTCACGCGCACACCTTCTGCTTCTTTTTATCGTCTCCAATAAGCTTCCTTCCCTTTTTCTATTGGCCCACCCACGTCACCGCCATTCCAGTCCGCCGCCACACTCTCCCCCCCCCCCCCCCTAAGCAATGCAGTTCCATGCAATCGGTGCTCTAGCGGCAGCGCTTCTTGCTTCTTCGGCCGAATGCTGGGATGACACCTTCCTCCCGACTGCCGTTCGTCGCATGCCTGCGGATGCCGGCGAAAGGTTTTATCCCGACTATCAGGCCTTTGCCACCGTCGCCCCAACTTTCATGCCGTTGGCGGCTCGTGAAGCCGCCGCTGCCGTCATGATAGACCGGCTGTATCCTGAATTCGTCCCGAGCGCGGCTGCTGAAGACACAAGTGACGGCAAGGCGTGGCCAAGACAGCCTATGTTCCGCCGCCATGAATCATCTACTGACAGCCCATTGCCATGGGATAAGTTTCGACGAGCTGCAGAGGCTTTGAACTTGCTTCAGGGCCGCAGCGGGTGTCCATCGGGATTCAACAGCTGCTCTGGTATTGGCTACTCAGACAAGTGCTGTGTATCAACTGAGACATGCGTTGAGGTTGATGACCAAACGACAGGCAATGTGGCGTGCTGCCCTGCGGGGACCACGTGCTCCGGTGCCGTGGCTAGCTGCCCGAGCAGCGCAGTGTCTTGTCCGCTGAGTTTGGGAGGTGGATGCTGCTTGGCTGGATACGTTTGTTCAGGCACTGTTTGTAAGTTGAAAGTCGACTAGGACATGCAGAACAAGCACTACTGACGCAATTAAATAGGCATCAAGTCTGGTCAAGATACGACTTCGGAGTCTCGAAGCTCCACCTCTACCAGCACCGATTCCTCGACGTCTCAAACGCCGACTACGACTTCTTCTCAAACTACCGCCGCAGCCCCCTTCCGCCCAGTCTCGACCGATGAAACCACATCAGACACCACTTCCGAGCCGACTAGCACTACGGAGGCTCTGGACAACTGTCCCACTGGGTATTATCCATGCCTTGCTCGCTATGGCGGTGGTTGCTGTCAGACTGGCCGGGACTGCCAGGAGACCTCATGTGCGCCTACCAGTATGACCAATATCGTGACCCGCTCAGATCTGACCATCGCTATTCCCGCCACTGACATGCCGACGGCCACTGCTGATGCTTCGGATAGCTGCGCTCAAGGCTGGTTCCTCTGTGATGCTATGGAGAATGTGGCTGCTGGCTGCTGTCCGGATAACTATGAGTGTGGCATAGCTAGCTGTACACTGACTATGGCAGACGAAACGACAGCTGTGGGTAAACAGCGCATATCTTCTGGAGCCTCGGCTAGACTCAGAGCTGGTCTTGGGTCCGCGGGGATTTCGATTTGCATGGCTTTGGGGGCTGCTGCATCTCTCTTGTTCATGGTGTGATAAGACAAATTCGAATTAAGAGGGGTAAACGGTTGATTTTAAGTTATTTCTGCATAGATTTTGAGATGTACATATTGTCGTTTTATATATATATTTGTTTATGACGTAAAAGGTGTTTACAGTACAGCCATGGGATGCTTTTAGTGCGAGATACGTGGTGGATGGTAGCCAGGCTGTGGGTTTATTCCCTCCCATACTGCGTAGACTGCCCATTGTATTTAACTAATTATTGTTCAGCCCCCACTATATCTTCATATTACTCGGGCATGTTTTTGAAAGGCTTGGCTAGGTGCTCTTGGCAGAAAGGTAGCTTGTCAGCAGTCCATATTTCCGTATCGGGCTGTAGAGTCTTTTTGAGCTCAACATCTAGCGAGCCGCCCTTCATGGCAATGATATCGGGGGCCACGTCGGGGTCATGGGCTAGTGGCGAGCCGCATTCGGAGCAGAACAGGCGATGAACAGCATTGCCGGAGGAGCCCTTGCCGGCATAAGACTTTACAGGGCCGTTGAACGTAACCTTGTCCTTCTTGCAGACGAATACAAGCGCTGTGTGGATATGGATGGTCAATGGCGTGAGCGAGGTACATAGCTAAGCTTGGGTTATAGAGGGCGTAAGGTAGAAGGCTTACAGTACGTAGAGCCGCTCTGGCGCTGGCAGTCGTCGCAGTGGTCATAGCCAACCAGGAGAGGCTTTTCCATGTCGACCGTGTAAGTAACGGCCTTGCACAGGCAGTGGCCCTTGAGAACCATGTTGGCAGATGCGACGGCTTTTCGTACGAGATGGCGGTGGTCGTTGGGATTCTCAAGAGTGGCGGGAAAATTGGGTGAATAAGGCGTTACAGATGGAGATTTTGAGGTGAGAAGTGAGAGTGGAGGAGAAGGACGTAGACAGACTTTTCTGAAAGAGGGGATCTATATGGGGAGGGGGAGGGGGGATTTTATAGTGAGCGAGGCCCCAGTTTCCGGCTTGGTCAAACCTTTGCGTTATTCATTGTTATTTTTTACAACTCTCCAAACCAGCAGTCCTTTGAAACGGAGACTGGCTGATGACTTGACCAAAGGCAGAAGAGATAAAAACGCAAATAAATGATAAGCAACCACGTCAGATAAAGCCTGTAAGCTCACCGTCAGAGCCTATCCTCTTTCGATTTGCAGGGTTAAAGACGCCGAAGCTGAGTTGAGACTCACGTTATGTTGGAGCTCCGTTGAAGGAGCCGAGCAGGAAGCTATGCTAAGAATGATGTCCAGACTTCACAAAAATACCCCAAGTGCTGATCGGCTGGACCGAGAATAGTTTATTCTGAGGCACTCCAACAGTGCGTTTTTCAGCCGTAAGTCTCATGGCTTGCGTGGCGAGCGTAATATTGGCCAGGCCTGTGCTGTCTATTTCTAAGCCGAAAAGATAGGCCGCCGTCTGCCTAAGTCGCAAGAGACCGACCAGTAGGTTTCTCTCTGATTTGGCTAGACAAGGGAAGCTTTGAGACTGGCTGGCTCTCAGACTTTGCCCCCAGCTTCAGCCAAACCACATGTATGCCTGTGTGTTCCGCCATTGCGATTTGCATGCCACTATTTGTCATTGTCTTTTGTGGGCAGTGCGGTCTTGGATGGAAAAAGGACTATGTGGCACTAAAGCTCCACATCTGTTCCATGGTTGTCGACAGTATTTGGAATTTCGAGTGATGCATCGTGGGCCCAGGCAAGAAGTAACAGATGGTGATTGTTTCAGACTCAGGGTCTCCATTCCCTCTACCCGAGAATAAAGAAGGGATATCAATCCTCTCTTATCTTCTCAACGGCAACAAGGGCTTGGTTAATCGCAGCATTTTGGACAGTACGCCGTCGGGCTATGTAACAAGTGGAGGTTATGCAACGTCTTGACAGCGAGTATGTATGCAGAGGAAGCCTGGCTAGAACAAGTTAGTCAAGTGTTCTTAGGCGTCACGTGGAATCAAGGCTTACTTGCCCTGTCAGCTCACTCGATGGTCGATCTCTGGCCTATTCTATGTTCTCAGCGGCGTATAACCCTTCTTTCCGTGGCTTCACAAGCACTTTAGGGTTTCGGGTGATGCTGGAGACAAGCACGGTGATGTCTATACAAGACGGGGCAAAGGAAAATGGAATAGCCGTTTCCTGGAGATGAACAGCAGCCGAGATAAGATCAAGGAAAGAAAAGAGATGCACAGAGATGTGCAGAGACGTCAAGAAATGTAAAACAACAGAATAATCCGGTTGAAGCATGTCAATGCGCGGGGGGGGGGGGGGGGGGGGGTTAAAGGGGCGGGGGTGCCCTCCGGGTTTTTTTTTTGCTTTGGGGGGGG
>JAXASZ010000647.1:0-25443 GCA_038407095.1 Ceratocystis destructans
TGGAAAAACAACCCCCCCCCCCCCCCCCCCCCTTCCTCCCCATCTCCTTAGCCCCTGTTCTCTGCCGTTACCGCAGAAAATGCAGCACCAGCCAGCAAAACAAAAAGAACACAATAACACCCGCCCAGAATATCCATTTATCCTCCCTTGCCCTCCGCTCGACCATACGGATAGTATCACCCGAGATGCCGAGCGTGTTGGCCACCGAGTACAGCTTCTTCTGTGTATTTTTCATCATTTCGCGCTGTGAGTTGAGATCGCTAAGCACCGCCTGACCACGTGCAATGTAGTCGTCAAGCGCCGAGTTTGTGTTTTGGAAGAACCCCTGCTCGCGCAATGCATGGTTCTCACGCGCTGCATCGCCGCTGCCAAACGAGTATCCGCCTAACGGAGGCGCTGCCCCTGCTCCTGTCCCGCCAATCGATGGGTTACGGGCATGCACACCGCCACCGCCCGCTGGCCCAATACCAAAGCCGCCTGCACTCGAACTCGCCCCAATGCCGGCATAGGGGTTCTCTGGTGTCGTGCTAGTTGCGTATGGCCGGCGGCCAAGCAAGTCGGCACGATTAGCCTGGTGTGCAACCTCCTCTCGGTGCTTCTTGACAACGTCAACTCGCGCCCGGAAGTCGGACAATTCATCACGAAACCGCTTGACGCGCTCGCTCGCCTCGTCCTTTTTCTTGGGCACTAGCTCCTGTCGTGCTAGCGCTTGGTAGTCTTCGATGGCCTTGGTGAAGGTCGCCAGCGACGCTGAAACGTTGCCTACATCGCCTGGAGTAACGGTTGCCCCACTGCCAAGGGCCTCGTTTATCCGGTCAAGATCAGCGCGAATAGCGCGACTTTGGCGCAATGCCGTATTGTAGAGGACATTCTGCAGGGAAGAGATAGAAAAGGGGGTTAGCTTTGGATCTGGCTTCGTATGTTGCGGACAGTCGAATCAGACACGAGCCATAGGCACATACCATGATTGAAGGTTGGTGTGCGAGGCTAAGGTTTTGCAGAGAGCCTTCCTTGGCTACTCAAATAGCTCCAAGTGATAAGATGTTCAGATGGCAGTCAAATGCAGCCAACCATTTTCCGTAATAGCTGACTTATTACGCGGAAGAGCATGTGACAGGCCTTGGAGCTAAATATTGGGCTACCTGGCATCAAAGCCGGCAGAATACCTACTCACCGCCTTTACAAGTATACTAGGGTTTATGCTTAGGGTCTGTGTGTGATCTCTGCTATTTGCATGGGTAGTTGGTATAAGCCTCACACAAGGGCCTACACACAGCCCCTAGAAGAACAGCATATATTGCGTCCACATATTGCGTACGCATCGCAGGAGGCCTGTTGCCAAGGATTCGATCTATGGGGAAGTCTCATTTCCTCCCTTCTATAAAACCCCGCTAACCATAATATCAACCATCTCAAGTATAGACGCTCGTTGTGCAGATCGTGGTGACAATGCACGAACTACCAAGTAGTACCCAGTAGCCCCTACTTCATATAACAAAGCGCATCAACTCAGACTTTAAAAATACCCGGCGGTCTAGTCTTATCCTCTCCGCTTTATAATATAAACAAAGGAAAAGCAATTACGTGCAAGAGAATCCAATGACGATTTGGTTGAGCAAGAAACAACATGGAGTTACGGGGGAATGTATTCAAAAAAGAATCAAACCCCATGTATGCTCCAGTCGATCAAGTGTTTATATAAAAGCGAACTATGTACGTGTTAGGGCTAGCACTAAACTACTGATATCCTAGAATCAGAATACCATTCATTGCCACCCCGCCGATCATGTAAGCTGCCTCCCAGAGGCCTGTACTATAACTATCTCCTCCGTGTCATCTACTGGAGGCCGTAGATAACACTAAGCTGGTCAACTTCGTCACCAGCCTGGCCAGCAAATCCAATAATCTGGAAGCCAGCAGGTGCGCTGAAAGTTTGGCAGGTATCAGTGGTCTTTCCAACCTCCAAGATGTTGTTCTTGGAAGTGGTCGCCTTGATGTAAAAGATGCGAGTCTTGCCTTCTCTATCGCCCTGGCAGAGGTTGGCAGTGATCCAGTACTCGTCAACTTCCATGTTAAGACTCTTCCAGTCGCCACCCTTGCCACCATGTTCAAACAAAGTGCCATCGTTGAGGGTCACAGACACCCTGTCAACACGGTTGCCACCAGCAAAGCCCAGAGTGGAAACCTTGGGGCGGTTTCCCTTGGCAGCGACAGCGGGAGCGTCGTTGAACCAGACATCGCCATGGGCGCCACCGTAAAGGTCAGACTGGCGCAAGGTTTCGCTCTGAGACCAAGTCATGCTGACTTGAACGGGGTCGCGGTCGCTCAGCGGGTTGCCATCAGGCTGGATGAAGGTCTTGCCAAGGTAATCAAAGGTGCTGGCCTCGAGGGTAAGCAAATCCGAGCCACGCGAGATGACCTTGTCTCCAAGCTCGCACAGCAGAGTGCTGGCAGGGTTGCTGCAGCTGATATCGGCGCCGGCATCGTCCTTGCGCACCAGCGTGGTCCAAGCATCCGACATGCCATTCTGGTCGCCAAAAACGTTGATGTTATCGGCTTTGCGGCTGAAGACGGAGTTGGTGTCGCCAAAGACCATCACGGCGTTGCCGGCAGACCACTTCTTGATGTATTCAGACAATTGGCCCAGGTTGGCAGAGCGTGCTGCCACATCGTCACCCAGCATGCCGCTATCGGTCTGCAGGTTGTACATGTCAATGTACACACCATCAGCAACACGTGTGCGCATGAAGGTAAAGCCCTTAGGGGTATCGCAGTCACCACCCTCGGCGTTAGAGCACTTGTCCCACTTGACACGACGGAAGTCAACGAAGGGCAGGCTGGACAAAGTGTTAAGACCATCACCCTGACCGGCAGGACCAGAAGTGGTGGTACGGTGGCTGTGGTTGTCGGTCGAGTAGATGGGCTCATTAGAGTCGAAGTCCTAGAGAATCTAGGTTAGCATTTTACATCTGAGGGAGGGCTGCGTTGGGGCATGCTATAGGCTTGAGAGACTCACCGATTGGATGTTGATGACATCGTGGTTGAGCTTGGCAAAGTGCGAGCCAATGGTGCGGGAGTTGACAGTCTTATCGCCCGCGACATCCTTGCCGCCAACGTTCATAGTCAGAACATTGAGGGTTCCCGAGGCGGCCTGAACCAGGGAAGGAGCGCTGAGAGCGGCGATAGTGGCAACGGTGTTGTACTTCATGGTTGCGGTTTAAGGTTGAAGTGTAAAGGGGTGTAGTATATACAAAGTTGTGGTTATAAAATGTAAAGAGAAGTGAAGGTGCGTGATAACCAGTATCTAATACGCACAAGATGTGAATGTGAATGAGTGTTTGGAATCAAAATTGATTGAGCGAAAAGAGTGGATAACGGTATGCAAAAGATGAGAAAATGGGCGTACACTATCAAAGATAGCAGAAGATGAATGCGAAGATGATGATGATGAAGAAGAAGATGATGATGATGATGATGGAGATAGAAGCCTTCTTCCTCAACTTAGGGCGGGGGAACTAGCCATATTTATATGCCTTCGTTCTCGAGCTTAGACAAAGATATCGAGCTGTCTTCATCATGTCTTCACTTGAAGTCCGTAATCCGTAGTCTCGTTTTCCCCTTGTCTCATAACCCCTGCTATCATGATACTTTCCTCCCCCTCCTATATCAAAACGACGCTGATGCCATACTTTTTATGCTAGCCCCTGCCTTATTTTTAGCTCCACCAAAAAGGCTCTATGCCAAGATTCTAGAGCCCTCCCCCTTAATAACTCTATCTTACCGTTCTTCCGGTCGATTTGGGGTAGTGCAAAACTGCTACCCACCAGAGCATGGGTAGTGCCCCAGCACTTGGCTTTGGGAGTACTGGACTACTGGGCCCTTTCCTACAAGTCTCCATGTAAGCATACATGACGATGGGGCTCACAAAATGAGGGCAAGAAATACAACAGATGGGCAAAGAGCAAGCGAAAGCCTGTAGAAGCCTAGAACCGCAGTTTATGGACTAGATTACTGGCTCTCTTGCGCACGGATATCATCTTAACACTCAATCTCGGTGGCTCCTCCCGTATTGCTCGGTCTGGTATTGGAATTGCGGCATCTTGGCAGACCTCGTGAAACAGCATACAACACATGTACTGCATAGGCTCACACGATACCAGCTACGTAGTTGCATAGGAAAACGACAGCCACAACTACAAGGGGCTGTTTCGCTATGGGCGGGGAAACCAGCTTTTTGTTGCTATTCAAGTCTGCCGAACTACATCAACGTTGTAGTTTCCTCCGTAATTGTTTGGGTGAACTAGCATCTGAAAAGGAGATATCTGATCGCCGATCCTGATGAAGGCCACCTTGCTGCGCATTAGCTTGCATGGGGCTTAGATGATCGGACACTAAGCCGAAAAGGGTTCTGATTCTGTGATTGTTACACAATTGGTATAGGGTCTGTGTTGTCTTGCGCCTAGCATAATTTACAATGTTACTATGTATAGCAAAGGAGTAATATACACGCTGCTTAGGCGATTCTCACAATTTAAAAAACGGAAACTATAATTTCCCGTTGCTTCGCGATAAGCCCCCGAGGGCTTGGCCATAGATGTGAGCTAGAAGTTGAAGAAGTCGGAGTTTATTTCTGTAGGGTTTGCGCCCCGCTGGCTGGTCACGTGGTAAGGAGCTGTGTGGCTGATTTCTGTTCAATTGGCCATCAACGATAGCCATATTAAGTGGGACAAGCTATCAGCATGTGTCGTGTAACCTGATATGCCAGCAACAGGCAACCGCGGAAAAGACAACCAGGACGTCGATCAGCGTAGCTAACAATGTTTAACTGTTTTAATTTGGCACGTTTGCACTTCATTTTTAGTCGCACTCTAAGCGGGGAGCTATTGTAACATCACGTTCCTTTCCTTTGTCTCCTTCAGATACCTGATTAGACAAAGCTCTAGATATAATCTCGAGGATGCCACGAGCTTCTATAGTCAATATAGAAAGGTGTGATGGACCCTTGAACTCATCACCTAGCCATTTTTGACGACGAAAGAAAGATAGACCGACTTAGGCAGTCAAGATCGCACATAGACTTGTTAACATGTATAAGAAGCGATTTACATGTCTGCGCTGACTAGACTAGTCATACGAATACTTAGTGGCTAGGAAAATTATTCAACCCATTTTCTTTTCCCTTATCAAGTAGAAGACAACAGGCGGTCGGTAGATATTCAAAATCCCAATGCCTCAACAGACCATTAGAGAAGCTCTATTTGATTGATAAGATGAAAGGGCTTACACATACAAATGGGGTTGGACCATGCTTGAGAAATCTAATGGGAGCTATAGATGCGTCTATATATATCATGGAGTGATTGAAGGGAGAAGACTAGAAACATGTTTTCTTCTTGCCCCTGTGCCAATATATCTTGCCGGCTGGGTGTACCACATAGGACAGTCAAAGAAGGTGCTACGCTGGCGGGCGTTAGAATATACTACCATTTGACACTGGCAGTGTGTATACCGCCCAAGCTATTCAAATGTTACACTCGCCCAGCCGGCTTTGGGTTGATTTGATGTGAAAACATATTTTACGTCTATTGCTCAGCCGGTTTCAAGGTTTCATTGGGGGCTGTCGCCACTAATAAGTCCACATATCTACTTATATATGTTTTAGTACTAGGGCTGTATATTGTCAGTGTGTAAATAGAGTAGTGGGTACACTTGTTTTCGTCTCTTGCTACCACTCAACGCTAGTGCCAACTTGCTCACATGGAAATTCCCCAGGCCAGGGCCCATTCTATCACGGCATGACCCAGCATCACTCATATTTACTGCTAATTTCTTTTGTGCTATTTAACGTCTACCTACTGATTTTCCACAGCAATACGACGCTATGTTCTGAGCGGAAGGGGATATAAGGATGTCGTCCCCCTATTCCTCTCCCGAGCAGTTAGCAGTTGCAGGTGTACGTCTTCTTCGAAACTCTCCTCTGACTTTTCAGGGTCCGGCCTTGTGGCCAGGAGCTTTCTCCGTTAGACGTTTCCCGAGGGCTTCCCTGCCGGGTGTGGCTCTAGGATTGGCTACCTGGTGTTTTGGTCTGTGGCGCCCTACCTATGTAGTAATCTAGTCTATGAGGCCAACGGTTATCGGCATGGGGTGTTGTCCCTGGCGGAGTACGTTGGCTTTATCCCCTGTTTGGTTAAGCGGTTGCCTCAGTTTAGTGTAGTCCTTGGGCGCTCGGAGAAAGAACCCTCCACTCACTCGATAGAGTCCCCTCGACATCTCCTCACGCTCCTGTTCCTTTTTTTTTTCCCTTAAACTTCCCCGCTCCTTTCCCTGCCCTCTCCGCGATCCCTTCTTCCACCCGTTCTCCTCCTGTCATCTACCTCAGTTCCCTTCCTTCCCTCCCTCTTCTTCTTTTTCTTTTTTTTCTTTTTCATGCCACTGGGTTGCGGCTATAACCTTGGCTTCAAGTGCTTCAGGCTCCGATGTAGAACGCTAGCAACGTGTTTAGCTGCCTTTGTGTTCTTTCAAAGCTTGTCCGTAAACCTTTGACTCCATGGCCTCGGCAATGCCCTGCACGTCCACAGGTGTCCTCGTTCCTTCGGGTTGTCACAGTTGGTGCACTTTAGCGGGCATTGGTCGTGGTACTGGTCGAAGTTGCCATGTCCCGTCCTGGCTGACAGAATATATCCCAACTCTGTTCTTTCAAGGCCTTTGCAGCTCGGTACACGGAAGGGGGGCCACACGGGATATCGTGCAGCGGACGGTATCCTCCCTGTGCTTTCCACCATTCTTCGTACTCCGTACGTAGATGGTTTCTTCTCCACCTTTGTGCCCCTACTAGGCTGCTAACGCGGGGTTCGCGGTTGCATCCAAGGCATTCCAGCTTGGCTTGTGCGTCGGCGAGTTCACTCCCTTCGAGACCGACTTACCCTGGGACTGAGAGAACTTGGACGTCTTGACTGCTAATGACAGCGAAAGCTGAGATCCATGGGAATCGAAATGTTATATCAAGTGTACCAGATTAAAAAAAGACTTGATATTTGTAAAAATGGGCAAAAGAAGATGCCTTCAAGCGGATTTGAACCGCTGACCTCGACATTACTAGTGTCGCGCTCTGCCAACTGAGCTATGAAGGCTTCATGTTTTCACGTGAATTTTGCCACTAACCTTCCGCTATATTGAAAGTCGAAATTGGGGGAGTTTTTTTTCTTTTTTTTTTTTTTTTTCCATTTCCTCTATCCTATGCGTCGTTTGATCCTAGTGATTCCAGTAGACGATAAATATATTCAAATCAATCAACTCTTCTATCCTACCTTAGTTACTCTAGTAGACGTTAAATACATGGAAATCAAATCAAATTCAAATCCAAAAATAATACAAAAGGGGCAAATTTTTGTATGTGGAAAACCCTCAAGTAGACGTTAAATAATGCAGTTAAACAAATAGGGTGTTTGATTTCATTTGAATATATTTAACGTCTACGAGAATCACTAAGATCAAACGACGCCGTAAATCTTCAAATAAGGTGTTCATTTCTCATTTCTCATTTCTCATCTATTCTCGTTTCTTTCCCCTGGAAGAGCCCTGAGAGGGTCATACTCCTGAAAAATAGGAATATACAGACGCACAATACTGAAATAACAATAAACAATAAATGAGCTCCGGGAGGGTGATGTCAAGATGATTATCGACCCCCCCCCCCACGCATCAACAGTCTCGAGAAGAGCCACTACACTACAGACCTCACCTGTGAATTGGCACATATCATCACGGGCGAATTTAAACTGCGGAAGATCACATTAACAGCCCCTTGTGATATCAACGACACCGTTGTCACTCTCAAGAAGAAAAGGCTGGCTGGGTAGTTGGACTAAAAGTCAACTATGCTTAGAGCCCTTCTGCAAACGAGTTGCCTTATTTCTGGCAGATAGTCAGATGATCCTATTTGTAGAGGAACTCCCAGTGGAAAGAAAGGCTGGAGGTAGGCTTCCCCAGATATCACCAGCTTCGCCAATTCAATTCTCTACGTGCTGTTCATATTAGGCCTCTTCAACTACCCGCGGAGCTTTGCGTCTGCCGACGGCTGCTTTATTTACATACCATCAAAGTTACTAAAGTCTGACATCCGGCCAATTGGAGACTAACTAAGGACTGCGGCAAGATGACGTAGCGAGAACGAGCCAAAGGTTAACCGGAGCAAAACAGGATTTATGCACAGAAAACTGTAGACATAGACATGAACACAAAACCCCAGGAGTCTGGTGGTATTCTAATTTGATTTCACAAAAAGTTAATAAAAAAATCAGCTTGAAGCAGCAATATTCGAGACTCAGATGACTATAAACATACTTGGTCACCTTACCTAGGCTTACTGCAGAGTTCTACTAAAGTCTACATTACAGATGGCGAGAGCTTGCATAGTGCTACAACTAACATATGCTGCTACTACAGGGTCCCCCGTGGCGAGCAAGACAACGATGGACAAACTTGAGGTCGTGCTCCGCAACGGAACTCGAGTTGCTCTGCCAGTCTATAAAACGACCAGCAAATGAAAAACCTTGATAGATTCGACACTGTCCCAAGTCTCGAAATCGTCCGTCAAGGCATGACATGCATGCGGGAATCCACGTGCAATACAGACAACCCTCTATACCCGACGATAATGGATGGAACTATAGACAAGGGAATAACAATGCCCCCGTTCCTGGTCAGAGATTCGACCGAGCTCATGCCAGAGTTGGAAGGGCCAGCTAAGCTACTAGCCATATTGTATTCATTTGCTCTTCTCTTGTAAGAGGGCTTCGTTTGTTCCTGGTGATTCCAATAGACATTAAATATATTCAAAGCAACCTAAATTCTCTTGTAAAAGTCACGGCTACTCTTATGGATAATTAACTCTGACCGATAGACCGATAGCCAGCCCGACGCAGTTTTATCCTAAATAATATATTCAAGATCTCAGGGCCGGAGAAGAGACTATCTACGCCTCAACTATGAACAGTCATGGAAAGAACAAAGAAAGACACCGTCTACGCAGCACATATGCCTCTACAGAGCCCTCTATCGATTTTCCCTGTTGCAAGGATCTCACCAGCATCGAGATGGGCTATGTTCTATCAGCTAGGACTGGTGATGATGGCTTCGACACTAATGGGAGCACAACTACCCACTCAAATGCAAGGCTCACAGCTAGTCGGGACGGAAAGGCCACCAATAGATATACAGCATATAGTCCAAGGCATAGACAAGCTTCCGAAAAACGTAAAAGCAGCAAGTCATGCTGCTAGAGTTCTGCGATGTTCTAGGGGAAACGACGGCCTAAGCCATTCTGAACTCCCCCCTAGACCCCCCATCAGGCTCTGGAGAGGCAGACCGCTGCCCTCTCCAACAGGACAAGATCAACTAACAACCACAGTCGCGATGAGAAAACATGTACCATCCTTTGAGCGCTTTGGGTAACCCAGCCGCCATCCAATGCCCATGGGGAAACACAAAAGTAAATACATGTGAGTTTAGCAAGCTGCTTGCCGAAAATATGCGTTTAACTACCTTCGGCGCCGATTTCGGCAAATGCCTGCCACGAATCATCCGACATCATAGTGATTAGACCTATGAATACAAATAGTAATTATGAGCTTGGTGCTTTTTTTTGTCCTTTCTGTACTTTTACAAGTCCAAACTCCGTCTCCAAGTACATACTTGGGGAGTAATTTTAGCTACTATGTCCCTAAATGCTACAGATGGATCTGCCACCACGATACAGAAGCACAGCCACGTGAGTATGAGCAGCGAGCTCACTGCAGCTACTAGAGATGTCAGCTCCAACATGTCAGGCATCGAGATTGAGAAGCACTCCGACTCTACGCCGACACCAATACCACCGGCTTTTAGCATCTACAGCACTTGGCAAAAACGTGGCATCGTCCTGGCCGCCTCTCTTGCCGCATTCTTCTCACCAATGACACAACAAATCTACTACCCTGCCCTTCCAACTCTCGCACATACCTTCAACGTGTCCGACAGCGCTATCAACTTGACCGTAACTAGCTACATGGTGTTCCAAGGATTGACGCCCATGTTCCTAGGCAACTTTGCCGATCGCGCAGGCCGGCGGCCGACGTATCTCGTGTGCTTCGCTGTATACATCGCCGCTAATATTTCACTTGCGCGTACCCACAGTTACGCCGCTCTCCTTGGCTTGCGTTGCCTACAGGCCGCTGGAAGCAGCTCGACCGTGGCCCTGGCCTTCGCCATAGTTGCTGATGTGGTCACCTCTGCTGAGCGGGGCGCATACATCGGCTTCACTGCCGTGCCTGTCGTATTAGCGCCAGCACTAGGGCCAGTTATTGGCGGTACACTGGCAGAGTATCTCGGCTGGCGCTGGATCTTCTGGTACTTGGCGATTTTTTCCGGTATAATGTTATTCTCGCTGTTTATGTTTCTCCCCGAAACGTGTCGTGTGCTGGTGGGTGATGGGTCTCGGACACCTCCGCGGCTGAATAGAACGGGATATGCGATGGTCAAGCAATGGTTTCTTAGTCGGCGCACACTGTTGCCCGAGGCGTCTATTCAGGAAGCCCCTCCACGTGCTGAACTCTGCCTTCCTAACCCACTGCCCGCAATTGAGATTCTGTTTGAAAAAGAACTTGGACTACTATTTCTAAGTAGCAGCCTAGTCTTTTCAGGCTTCTACTCTGTCTCCTCCGCAATCCCTTCGCTCTTCCGTACTACATATAGCCTCACAGAACTTCAAATCGGGCTCATGTTTCTACCGTTAGCTGTCGGCTCAATTGCTGCCGCCGCAGTAGCCGGACCGTTGATGAACTGGAACTACCAACGCCACAGTGCGCGGCTTAACTTCACACACGACCGTCAGACACAGCCCGATCTAACGACCTTCCCGATTGAGCGTGTGCGTCTTCAGGCCGGTCTGCCGCTACTACTTGTAGCTGCCGCGGCTATTGTGGCTTGGGGCTGGGCCGTACACGCCCAGGCCCACATTTCCATACCGTGTGTGCTCATGTTCATCTTCGGAGGAGGAATGGTTGGGTACAACAACACATCAAATGCTCTAATTGTCGATGTTTCTCGTGCGCGCGCGGGGACTGCTACGGCCGCAAATAACATTGCTCGCTGCTTAGTCGGTGCTGGTGCAAGTGCGGCAGTGGTTCCGCTAGTCAAGGCAATCGGAGTGAGCTGGGCGTTTACTCTTGTTGGGTTTATCTATCTTGCTGCCGTGCCTATGCTATTAGTTATCATGAACTACGGAATGAAATGGCGTAGTGAATTAGAAAGTCCTTAAGAGCTCCAGTACTCAACACAGCACATTCGCAGATCATAGAAAGATGCAGCGGCAATAGATAAAACTCAGTTCATGTAATAGAATAATGGATAACACCCCAAGCTCACTGCGAACTAATAATCAAGAGAGCGCATTTGAGAAATCAGCCAGGAAAGCAAAAACAAAGGTGGAAAAAGTAAACCAAATTAAAGTTTTGGCTTGTGATGCCCAACACCAACGCTCCATACCAGGGAGAAAGAAATAAAAGCAAGATAGCAAAGGCAAGAAAATGAGCAGATAAGCAAACCCCACGCCAAAGAAAAAGAAAAAAAGAAAAAAAAAAAAGAGACAAACAAGCAACACCACCAAGGAAAGAAAATCGGAAACATGATCAGCAGTCTACATTAGAAAATGATACATGGCAATGACGACAACAGCATCAGGAAAGGGGAAACAAAAGTCAATGGTGGAAGGAAACAAAAAACGCGAAAGACTGCACTTGAGTATCTTGATCTCGTTAAAGCATTGGATAGTCCAAGTGCAAGAAAAGACAAACAAGTCAAGCAATAGACGCAAGATTAAACAAAGCAAGGAAAGACCTCTACGCGGGAAAGCCCGGCGAAGATTTCGAAAGAAAAACATAATTGGACGATAGAAGACGAAGAGCAAGGTCAAATAGGCCCAGCCTCTCAAACGCCGCCTCCCATGAGCGCAGCCAGATCGTCAAGCTCAAGCAGTTGCTTCTCAAATGCAGCACATAGCTCGGCCGATGTCATATCCATGCTAGCCGATGCTGGGTTCGGTGCGGGCACCTCCGACTTGACTTCGGTGTTGGGTGTTGGTTGGCGATCGCCGTTCGTCTCTGCATTGGGCGAGCTGCCACGACCAGGGGTAGGCACACCACTGGTTCCACCGTTGATAGTGGCAATGCCACCAGTTCGGCGCATAGGAGGCTCGCTGTCACCACGAGCAGTGTCAGAATTGACAACTTGGTTCTGGTCGTAATCCATAGCATCAGGGTTAGTGTCAGCATTCGAAGCAGCATCATCCTTGACAGAAGGAGAGTTGCGCTGAATGTGCGGGACAGTAAGATTGTTTGAGCCGGCAGTAGCAGCATTTCGAGCGGCAGCGGCGGCATCGTTGTTGAGCACGCGTTGCATGACCGCTAGGTGGCGCGACCATGACGAAATCAGGGGCCAAATGTCAACACTAGCGTCCATTAGATGCAGGCCATCCTTAACAATGGTAGCAGCAGTCTCGACAGCACTAGGAGGAGTCAACCCCTTCAACGACAGGTAGGCCACAGTAGAACTAGCAGTAAAAGTGGCGAAAAGCATGAAGATGGGGAAATTCAAGATCGAATCCTTGTCTGAGCTAAGCTCGAGTGCCATGAGCATTGAAGTTATGGTATGGCAAGAGGTCATCAAGCGGTCAATAATCTCGTGGCATTGAGGCATCTTGCGCCAGTTGTCGATGCCAAGAGACACGTACTGCAATAGACGGCGACGGTGAATGAAAATTGTCGCGCAGTGCAGGATACAGTGAATCATGGCATACGTAGTTCCAGAGCCCATAGTGATATGGAGGCCGATCTGGCCGGGCTTATCAACATACTGCATAGGCAGTGAAGCACGCAGCCGATCGACTTCGCCCATCAAAGAATAGAGATCATCCTCATTGAAGTTTGAGACAGAGGAAAGAGTTAGACAGTGCACGACATTACGCCATATCCGAGTAGCGAGAACAATATGTCCAAACTCGCCAATATCGTCCGTAGGGGCACCCGCAGGCATGCCAACGGGATCCTCAAGCGCGATGGTCTTGACATAAACAGCGTTGCCAAAAGCGTAGTTAACGTCAGTGCAGGGTAGAGCAACACCAACAATGTCTGCAGCCGAGAGAGCAGGATAGCGACCAGGAGTGCTAGACAGGATACAGTCTAGAACGTATACCAGCCAGAGAGTGCGACGGAAAGATTCCTCACGCAAGAACCTGTCGCTATCGGGCTGGTGTTGGTGGCTGTTGAGAATACGGTACATTTGAAGCATACGAGCAGCCTGGCCAAGATAAATGTAAGCGCGAACAGCATTACGAGAGCCCCACTCATGAATGACTACCAAGCACATGGCCTGGATGTCGGCAAGCGACGGGCTGTCCATAGTCTCATTGATGCGGGCAATAGCTTTTTGGGCAAAGTGCTCAGCAGCTCCAGTAGCTCCAAGGGAGCCGCCATACCGTCTAATTAGAGCGGGGGATGAGCTAAAGTCACATGGGTTAGCTATAATTGATAACTGAGTGTGTGGGAAGCATCATGCCAGAAATCAAAGGGAGGAAAAAAAAAATTAGGCACGTCAAAGACCCCGAATAAACCAAGTCACAACACCTCCCGGTGGACATCGGGCAAAAAAGCCAATTCCACAGGTCAAGCAGGATCGGAGATCAATAGTGCTGACACAGAATAAAGGTGGGTCGATGGGAACATGCCAAGCCAAGAAAGTAATGAGGCCAGTACAAGACGAGGGCGAGACACGGGGATTGGATTTGATTGCCAGGAGACATCTGGCCAATCGGGATGCATGTGGGGGAAGTTTTTTAGGCTGTGAAAAGAGGGAGAAGGAGGAAACACGACACGGGGAATAAAAGAGACGAGGGGCAAAAAGGAGAAAGACTTACCGGGCGGCACAGCTCATCATGCCATAGGCAATAGACAAATCGGTACTGTAGTTTTTGATTTGCTGGACGAAAGTAGGCTTGTGGAAGACAATATTGGCCGGGAAGGCCTTGGACACTACTTGTTCGCATTCGGCAGCAAACTCAGGACCAAGCCTAAAACAGTTGATTTCATTGTTAGCGGCGAAAGTAAAAGATAACAAAAGGAATAAATAAAATAAGTATTCGCATGCAAAGGCCAGGGCTTTTTCTCGCTTCCGTATTGTGCTTTAGGTATTTTCACGCCGTACAAGCGTGGCCAGGCGAGACGGGCAAGCAGGCGATGGGCTGTAACCCGGGCGATAGAATAGTACCACGCAGGATCTGACTTTCCACACACGGACGGAATTCACACCCAAAGCACTGGAAAGAAAAACTCAAACTCGGGGGCTAACCGCTAACCGAAACAGAGAAGTAGAAAAAAAGGGGGCACAGGGCAGACACAGAGCCAGCTAACCAGCGGCTGTGGCAATCCGGAGAGCATGCGCGTATAGATGAACGAGCCAATCAAACAGCCGAGAACGCCGAAAAAAGAGGACAATCCCAACTTTGGGTGGCATTACTGAATTGGTAATGATGACGCGCCAAGGCGCCGTGGCTGGCCCTTGCACACTCACTAGAGTGGACTTTGCTTGTTGCGTGGTTTTGAGGTTTGCGACTTGGTAAGGGTGGAGGTATTGAGTGCAAGTCAAAATTCCACTCAAATAATGGAGGTAACGTCATGCCACAAACCAGCAGCTCTGCCTATTTTCCGTATGGTAGTTGCATTGATTTTGGATGCTTGAGCTTCAGGCGTTTTTTTTTCTTGACTTTGTGCATGCGCATGTAATGTTGGTTGGGGTTTGCTACAGCGCTGCGCCTCCTTTGCATTCCCCAGAGAGGGCGGGTGGGCAAGCGGTCAAGATGAGCAACGCAAGTCAGAGTCAGACGAGACCAAGCCAGACAAGGTCGGATTTTCACCGGGTAGGCGATGTCCCTGCTTGGGCTTCCATCCTTTTGGTTGCTCACCTGTGCGAAGGCCCGTCGGAGAGAAGGATGAGCCCAGCGGCTCCGCTCAAAAGAAAAAAGGCAAAAAAAAAGGCAAAAAGGACCAAAGTGGAAGTGGGATTATATAGCACGGCAGGGGAGGGCAGGGGATAATAGCCAAGCGAGACAAGATAGAATGAGGAGAGACAAGGGTATCGGTGTCGGCAAGGTAAGTTGTGTGCGAGCAAGATAGGGTAAGTGAAAGGCAGTGAACAGCAGGCAGCAAATTCTAGCGCTAGTTGTGTTGGTGTCGGCGCGGTTGAACGCAGCAAAAACAGGCAACATATAACAGACTCTGCTTTCTGTTTCTTGGTGTGATAGGCGGCGCAGGCGTTCGGGGACCGGGATTCTGTGGGACCGTAGAGTGGAGAGAGCAGTTTTTTTGGAGGGGGGGAGCAATGGGGCTAGGAAGAGGAAAGAGGAATGGAATAGGGGTGTGTTCAAAAGAACAGAAATGCAAGTAACTGGGACAACGAGCTGTGATGCACATCTGTGTGGATAGAATATTCAAGAGGCAGCATCATATGATGGGAGGCCAGGAAGACTTCAAAGCCATGCAGTAGGATAGAAAACAAAGACAAAGCGTAATTGGAAAGAGCAAAGACAAGAGACATGGACTTACTTGTCAGGTTGGCCACCACCGGAACGAGGAGCATGCTGACCGGTGGTCCGCTCGTTCGCAGAGGCCGGCAGGTTCTCGCGCGGTGGGCGGTTCACAGTTCTGGTCGGTGTCTGGCCGTGTACGTGAGCGTGGGCATCGGTGGGAAGAAAGCATTCGTGCATGCCCTTGGCACAGTTACGACACGGAGCGCGGCCATTTTCGTAGACACAGCGCGTCTTGCCTTTGCGGCAACGAACACAAGCGCCACCAGCTCTGAGAGCAGTCTGGCGAACAGGGGCCGACATTGTAGGGCTGAGGTCAAAGATTGTAAATAGTAGAAAGATAAAAGATCGCGTGGGTAGCTCAGGATGGAAATCGACTTGGGCGAGGAAGATGTATTCGCGCGGTAGATGGTGATGTTAAGCTGGGGGGCTGAATGATCTAACGATTAGAAGAGATGAGACGACTGCAATAGTGGTCAATTGACGCGGTCAGGTGCAAAGAATGAAAAACAGTAAAGAAGAGGGAAAAAAAATCAGAAAGGGAGGTCAAAAGGAGGAGTTCGGGAGGCGAGCGGTCGATGACTCGGAGGGCATAGAAGAAGGTCGGAGGAATTAATCAAGGGAAAAAAAAAAAAGGGAAGAGAGAGGAGAAAGAGTCGGTGAAATAGGTGGGAGCAACGAGAGGGAAATGAGAAGAGAAAATAAAATTGTGGAGGCCGGAGACAGCACTGGACATTCAGCTGCAGCACAATGAGGGCCGGATGGCCGGTGGCCGAGGCCAGGTGCCGGAATTAGATTAAAATAGATGTAGGCGAGGCGAGGCCACTGAATGGGACCACTGAAGGGATCCCTGGAGGAGCTAGTCCACTGAAGGCATCCACTGGAATAACCTAGCTCAAGCACTAAAAGGGTCAACGAAGCGGCTGTTACCCCTGGACAGCGCCGATTTGGCGTCGACAGTTCCCGTTCTCAACAATTATAGGAGAAAATCACTAAGCTGGAGTGCCTACAGCGCCCGTGAGGTCTCATTAGGGGAGCACCCACTGGGACTTAGAGGAGCCAGCCTAGAGCTGGGGCGGCCGTTGGGTTGCTGTGGATGTGAATTACGACACAAAACAGTGGGTCGACTATCGGACACAGGGTTATCCGTAGCCGTCCGTGACCGTGGGACGTGGGACATGAGAAGGGCAAGAGAAAATGCGAGTGGCGACTAGCCAGATGCAAGCGGATGATGGAAAGGATGGTTGGTGACTTTTTTGTTCTTTTCAAGAGGGGAAGGCTGTGTTGGTGATGGGAGCCATAGGAGGGGACGAGCCACAAACCCAGAGCCCGGGGAGAGCGAAGCCTCTGGGTTTTTTGGTATCTCTATAGTGTGTGGTCTGTTGCTTACCGTCAAAGATTCCGGCACGGATATTGGAATTAATTCTTTTGTAAATCGAGAATCAGAGGCACGCAAAAAGAAATAATTCAATGAGTGGAAAATCGGAAGAGAAAAAATAAGGCGCACGTTATCGGTGCGATTGATTTCCTAGCGTTGCGATTGTTATGCGCTGGTGCGTCTTGATAACAATGTGTGAGCAAGCAAGACGCGATGCGGGTTTGGTGATGCAAAGAGCAGAAAGAAAAGAAGAGAGAAACAAAAGAGAAAAATTACGGGGGGGAGGGCGGGCGATGCTACTACGGTATTTTTTTTTCGGGTCTCCTATTTTTCTAGATTCCTTGTTGCCTGGCCAAAAACTAAAACGGGAAGGCAGATAGAGAGGGATGTGAAATGAAAGGAAAGAGGGGGAGGGATTGGACGGAGCAAACGAGAGAAAATCGGAAGGAGCAGGCCCGGGGACGTAAGGTGTGGTTGTCTAAGAAAGCGTAAGAGCTGCCAGCAACAAGCTTCTGGGGCTCTGGTCTTTCCAGGAAGGGGGGGAGGGCAGTTTGAGCTGTGTTGAAAGCTGCGTGCACGGGTCCACTTTGGTCCGGAAAATACGGGGACAATTTGGGGAGGGAGGCTTGCCCAATTGTCGAAACAGATGACTTTTTAGTGAAAACTAAAGAGGTAGTTACACCACAAAGATACCAGCAAATTCCAGCCGTGAAATTGAACAGCGGAGACGCAGAAACGACCTTTTTTATAATGAGAAATCGTGACTTTTCTAGCCAGGTTTTTTCTCAAGTGAGTATAGACCCGGGTCCCCGAGCCTGCTTACACGCACGCGCGGGAGCAACTCGTAGGGAAAGGGTATTTATGAGGAAAAAAGAAAGATAAAATGCAATATTTGAAAAGATAAAAATAAAAATAAAAAGGGAAAGAAAAAACATGTTCGATTAACTCCGAAACGCAGCAAAGCAGATACACATCCATAGCAATAGCATGTCTAAACTGCGGCAAGAACAGAAGAAAAGAAAAGCCAAGGCAGGCAGGGCAAGCCAAGACAAACTGCAACTCAATAACAAACAATAGCAAAATAACAGTCGGCAGAAAATTGGCACCCGCTCACGTAGAGAACGGAGACAAAGGCGAGGAGGTGGAGCCTGCATCCCAGTTAGTAATGCCCAGCTTAGTGTCGTGTAGTGTAGTGCAGTCAGTGCAATGGCAATAACCCGGCAAATTCAAAAATATGCACAATCAAAGTCAACGAGACCCTTTTCCCTCCCCGGCGACTTTCTCTTCTCATCTTCGTGTTAGACCCGCTCCAGAAACCCAAAAGCCCCTAGCCACCCCCCGCCCGCCCCGTAAACCTATGGAACGACTCTTAGTTAACTTAACACCACGTTTCCACTACTTGCTCTCTTTGTCTCCGTGCTGCCACCTCCCCTCCCGTTTCGTCTCTTTAGGATCTGTCTCCTCCCTAAAGCCCGTTTTTGTCTGAGAGCAGCACATGCGATGTTATTTTGTATGATGTCACAGCATGGCGCGTGATAGTGCTGAATGTGGCATGAGAGCACATGCAGGCCTGAACTAAGGTCTGGATAATAACAAGAACATGGCATGGCGTCTCGCCCACCGACGATAGCAAAAATAAGATGGCTAACAGTGTAAGAACAAGAATGGGAAAAAGAAAAACGAAAAAAAAAAAGAAAAAAAAAGAAAAAAAGAAAAACGAAAAAAGAAAAAAGAAAAGGTAAAAGTGGGCTCCCAGCTTGTCCCCAAAGTTCAACCCCGGCCGCAACGGAGTTGCACCGTGCATATTACGTATCCGAACATACTGTGCACATCATCTCTTTCTCTCACGGGTTCTCGTCTCCCTCTTTCCCACGACGTTTGGCGCGTCGTGGTCCGACCGCAAGTCTTTATTTATTGCTGCTTATTATTAATTTGGTTGCGGGTACTGTGCGCGCATCTACTTTGCATTCTTCTCTTTTTGCCTCTGATCTTGTACCTTTTGCCTGTGGATTGTACCGCATCAGTACGAAATTCGTTCTGTCCCCTGTCTATCTATCTGTTTATCTGCCGTGTCCCGGCCCCCCTTTTTTTCTTTTTTAAAATAATTTATTCTTGCATCTATTATTCAGTTCAGTTCATAGCTGGCTGAGCCGGGGGGTTTCTCTTGCACAAGCAAAACTAGAGAGCTAGAGAGTGAGAAAAGTAAAAGCGGGCCTTGGGCATCTCCGGGCGGACATCTCAAAAAAGCCACAAGACCCACTAAAGCCATTTCCTTTACTCTTGGCTGTGGCGAGGGCGCCCCCGGAGCCGAGAAGTTGAGGCCTTATCAGGGTTTCATTTCAGTGTTAGGGTTGTATACTTGGCGGTTGTTTTTTGGTCTTTTGTCTTCTTGTCTTCTTTTGCTTTGGCTTTTGCTGGTTGATGGGTGTCTCTTCCCTTGCCTTCTCTGATCTTCTCCAAGAAAATGAGGGGCAGAAGCAAGGAATCAGAAAAACGCTTTGTCGTTTTGTCCCCTCATCCTTATCCTCTTTCTATCTACTATTCCGATTTGTGCCGCCTCACTGTCTTGTTAAATAATGCTCCCATCTCTTATGACATATATATCATCAACCACCTGCATGTGTACATACAAGCCACCTTACAATCAGGCCACAAAAGTTAATCCCGTGCCTGGTCGCCGTATCCCTTCGCCTGGCGCAGTGCATTAAAACGAAGCAGTCAGAGTGAACCCAACGACGCTACACAAGACTCGGTCCTTCCGGCCTGAATCCTCTTTTATGATCTCTCTCCCTTTCGGCCCAACTCTTCATCACCTTCTGACGGGCCTTGATTTGAGATGGAACCTTCCTTCCCCCTCTCTCCTCTCCTGTGACAAAATCCAACGTTCTCTTCCCCGCTCCCTCGCCTGTGTTCGGACTTGCACTCGGACTGTGGTCTGTTGCGCCGAGTTCTATTTGGTTCTAGCGTCATGGGAGTGCATGGGGCTCTGCTATCTTTAGGGTTATAGCCTTGGGGTTAAGACATTGCCGTGTAAGTAGCTCTTGCTCACGGCATAACAGCCAGCAGACCTAACCGCCGGGAATGTCTTGTTGAATCTTAAGCGGTTAGAGTTCCTTTATAGAACATATAGACAAGCAAGGACAACCCCAGCTTGTACCACCACAGAATGTCGTTGGAAGCCACGTAAACAAAGCCGTGATATCGCCCAGCACTAGTACCAAGCTTGTCTGTCTGTCACGCTTGTAGTGTAGGTAGTAGTAATGCTTTGGTGTCACACAGGGCACCACGACAATGAACGGGTAGAAGGCTGATGCTGTTTCCTATTTCTTCGGTTACTTTTTTTCTTTATTCTTTGTGCTTTGCCAAAGCCATATGGAAGTGGGAATAAAAGAATGCCTTGTTTTAATTTCCCTGGCAACTTTGTAGAACCATTCCTCCCTTGGAAGACCCCCATCGGCCCATAGCCAAACTGGATCGACTCTTTTGTTGTTGTTTTGATGCTTCCTTTTGCTGGCCATCGAAGGCTGGCTAGCTGCAGAGAGCAGGTAACAGTAGGCGGCAGAAAAACAAAGCCGAGATTATAACAAGGCAGTGCTCGTACATTGCTCAATCATGCTTGTGTTCTTCTGTTGTGCTCTATTATCCCCTGGTGCGTCTTCACCCCTCTCCACACACGAAGCTAAGCCCTGCTGTACACACATACGGGAAAAGACAGCCGACGCAGCCATCCACTGGCTACTGGCTTCTATTCCTCTGTGTTTTGGGCGTGCCGCTCTTTTTGTAAAGCGACAAATAGGTAGAAACATTGGAAGTCAGAAGAATAGCCTTGTCTGCTAGATACTTTGTTTCGTCGCCTTTTCGCCTGGCACCGCGCTGTTAACTACTAGGCTGGCCGTATCCTGCATCGCCTGCCACTTACACCGCTTCTCTAAACTAACTGATAAAGGGTTTCTTTTGTTCTTCTTGTTTGGCAGATCCTAGGTTGTGTCATATACGCTAGCTGGCGAAAAAGAAATAAAGATAAAATAAAATAAAAAAGTATAGAAAATATCCAGCTGCGCTATGGAAGGAGTTACAGCAGAAGCTTCCACTTCCACTGCCCCCGTGTGCGAAGGCAGAACTCCTCCGCCGCCTCCAACACTGGCATTTATCGTGCCGGCACCACCTTTGCGAGTGGAAAGAGACGGGTCTGCTGTGCGCTGTACCTGGTATTTTTCTGGCCTCCGCCTGGGTCTGGTACATCTAGCTCTTGAAGCTATCGTGTTTCTAGTCCTTTTTGCAAGTTTCCTTCCTCCGTTACGCACCATATATTACAGGCTACTAACATTCTAGATAGACTTTTCTCTCAACTAGCGCCTTCACTCCAACCCTCAGTGCCGCCTTCCATTCTACATCGGCGTTGAGCTGGTATGCGAGCCCTTTTTTGATTGCTACCTGTACGTTATGTAGGTTTTCATCTCGGATGCACCTATACGCCCACCGGCGCGGCTGGGCCAAGGAAGTTCTTCTGGGATGCTTAGCCTTGTTCATGGCCGGTTGCGCAGTGTCAGGTGCGGCGCAGACCCTACGAAATTTTATTGTAGGGCGGATCATCACGGGCCTGGCCGCGGGGGCTCTTATTTGTGGCTGTGTGAGTTATACTCTGTCATGGATTGCTAGATTATACCTGATCTAGTCGTGCTAGTTTCACCCTCTCTGACTACGCTTTCGTTTGATTCTGCATCGTTAAGCTAACGGATCCCCATTATGACGCTTAGTCGGCCATGCTACAATCAATCACACTGCAGTCGCAACACCCTATGTACCAAGCGGCCTACGTTCCTGTTGTCTATATCATGGCTGCTATTGCCGGACCGCTCATCGGAAGCGCTTTCTCATTGCATGTCTCATGGCGTTGGTGCTTCTATTTTAGTCTTACGCTTGGTGGTGTCGCAGCCCTTGTGCTGTATTTTGCGCTAGGAGACGACTTGCAGGCCCTGAGTGACGCGGCTGGAGAGAGGTGCTGGCTTGCAGATGGGGTATCTTTTTCAGTCTTTGCGGGCAGCTCTGTGTGTTTTCTGCTGGCAATACAATGGGGAGGTCTGGAGCATTCTGTAAGTGTGAATGGAGCATCATAACGTCTTTGAGTCGAGATAGGAAGACTGACAACGAATAGTGGCGCTCTGGTGTGATAATTTCCCTTTTCATTCTGGCGGCATTTTTTATCGTGGTTTTCATTACCCTCCAGATAATACTGCCTAATGGGGAGACGGCCCTTGAGCTCACTGGTCAGGACTATTTAATGTCTAGGAGTCTCTTAACATCGTTCTCTGTGGGAGCAAGCGCAGGTGTATCTAGTGAGTTCCTTTTCTCCATGCTTGTAACTACAATCGACTCACCCACATCTAGTATTCTATCTCCCCATATGGCTTCAGACTGTCAAAAACCTTACGGTTATCCAATGCAGTGTACGTCTTTTGCCGCTAATTCTCGCCGCAATCCTAGCTGCTGCCTGCACTGGCTTCTTAGTCTCCAGGATTGGGAAGCATGTCCTGATATTAATGACTGGCATTGCATTTATGACTACTGGTGCAGGCCTATTCACCATACTTGACTCAACATCCCCAACCGCTCACTGGGCCAGCTTCGAGTTTTTGTACGGCCTTGGCCTCGGGGCCGCTCTCCAATATCAGCGTTCTAGCTGTTTAAAAAAATGTCCATTGGCTATCAACGCATACAGGAACGGGTTATTTGCTCAATTACTTGGTAGTGCTCTCTTCATTACTATTGCGCAGAATGTTTTCATCCATGCTCTACTTGAGGGTATCGCTAGCATTGACTTTGCGTTGCTCAAAGTGACAAGCCTCGAATCACTTGCCCATACTCCAGAAATTGATGCCGCTACTCTTCGTAATGCGCTCGCTAACTCTCTGAAAAGCGCCTTCCGCGTAGGCCTTGCAGCCAGCTGTCTCTCTGTTGTTGGCGCATGTTTAGAGATACAGTCTCCAGTCTCACTTTCAGAAGATGGGCGGTCAAGGGGTGATGATGAGGAGCGGCCTGGTGGTGATGGAGATGGAGATGGCACCACCAGTGAGAGTGTAAATCAACCGACTTCCCGTAGAACAACGGGTCCTGGAACGCTGGCACGCGTTGGCGGGATCTTACAGCAGAGGGCAGCGACAGTACAGAAGCAGAAGCAGGAGAGGAGGAGGCCGTTAGAAATAGCCCCAGCCACTGTGTCTGCAGGCAGGAGTAGCTTGACAGCAATTTCGGAGCGGTCTGAGCGAGAAGAGGGACCGGGGCGATCAAAAGAGTCGAGGTAATAGAGTTTGAGGGCGACTGTTGGATAGGGACGCTAGCGCGGTTGGGGGACACCTGCGGCAATCTTGGGCTTGGGTCTGCAAAATCACAGTCCTGCTATTGTATTGTACTGTGATATATCCCACTGCTTACTATTGTATTGCAATAATTCAACAGAACTCTAGATGGGGGCTGTTGGCTAGTTTCATACTCTAGAGCTGCTGCTAGAATATTAGTAGTTGTAATTACACGCCAACTTTAAGCATCTCCTTCGACTTATCAAGGTCCAGTACCGTAGATAATAGAACTCTATTTGCTATAGTCTAAGACTTTTACCACTGGTTTCTAGAATTGACTGGCTGATGTTTTCGGCCTGCGGCAACTGTATGAGTACTAGGCTTAAGGTCTATTAGGGTAGATCCCGGTGAAGTGCGGCGGGGTTTTCCTTCCTTAGGGATTTCTGTTGCAGTATATCGTTTTTGTTTCGTCGGCAACCCACAGACGGGGAAGGGTCCCCCTATGGCATTTCCTCACGGCCCTGCCACATTACTTACTACCTCATCTCCATCTCCGTTCTTTCTATTCCCCTGTCCGTACCCCGTATTGCATATTGTATTGTGTTTGTGTTAGTATCATTATTGATGAGCGTGGTGACCGATGACTCTGTATTGCAATGCTTATCTGTTTGTATCTGGCTGCATATCGTATCTCTTGTTTTCTTATATTAGCTGACATCTACCGGCTGGTTTTCCACGACAATACGACGGGATGCTGTAGACGGAAGCGGCTTAGAAGATGTCGTATTCTGACACTTGAGCAGTGAGTAGTTGTAGGTAAGCATTAACCTCAAGAGACTCCCATGACTTTTTAGTGTTCGACTTTGCATCTAGAGGAGTTTCCCGCCATGTTTTACTATGTAGACATCAAGTCCTTTTCGCGAGCTTGAATATATTCCACGTCTACAGGTTTGATTTGATTTGAATATATTTGACGTCTACTGGAATCACTAAGATCATTGCAACGACTAAGATGCTATTGTATTGTATTGTAATCTTTTTACGTCTACCTACTGTTATTTCGCAGTAATACGACGGCGTGTTCCGGACATAAACTGCTGGTCCAGCGCTTAGGCCAGGAGAGCTCTTGATCCAGCATAGCCCTAAGGCGTGCCTGCGGGTTTCCAGGGTTGGGTACCTGGTGTTTTTGGTCTACGACGACCACGTGTGAGCTAGTCTAAAAGGCCGCCGGCTTTCGGCACGAGGAGTAAGCCCCGGCGAAGTACAGCGGTGTTGTCCTTTCGTATGCATGGCTGTTACCGCATAGTATCTATATAACTTTCCCCCCTCTTTTTGCTGATAGCCGGTAGTAGGTCTTCCTCAGCATTTTCACGTGAAGCTCTCCTCGACATCTCCTTCCGATCCTGCGAAAGTATCCTCTAACATCCCTCGTTCTCCCTGCCCTTTCGTCCCGCTCCTCTTCATCTTCTTCGTCCCCTTCGAAGCTGTTGGTCGTTTTGTCCCGAAGTTAGTTGTGTCATCCTGGGCTGCCTTTGTCTAGGACGGTCCCCTGTGGAATGCGGCGGCAGTGACCTGCCTCTCCGCGTTTCGTGGGGGGAAGCAGCCTCCGTGGTTTCCGGTGGGTTTAGATCGGGCTCTGGTTGTCCCTTCTCCTGGATAAACCTCAGGTTACGAATTGTAATTGTAATTGTAATTGTAATTGTAATTGTATTGATTAACGTCTACCTACTGTTATTTCGCAGTAATACGACGGCGTGTTCCGGACAGAAACTGCTGGTTGATGTCATCTTCCAGTAGCATCTAGGCGGTCAGCGGTTGCAGGTTTGCTTAGATTTTGGGCGACTCCTATGACTTTTTATGGTCCGGCACTTAGGCCAGGAGAGCTCTCGATCCAGCATAGCCCTCGGGTGTGCCTGCGGGTTTCCAGGATTGGGTACCTGGTGTTTTTGGTCTGCGACGACCGCGTGTGAACTAGTCTAAAAGGCCGCCGGCTTTCGGCACGGGGGGTGGGCCCCGGCGGAGTACAGCAGTGTTGTCCTTTCGTATGCATGGCTGTTGCCGCATGGTATCTATGTAGTTTTTTCCCCTTTTGCTGGTGGCCGGTAGTAGGGCTTTCCCGGCATCCTCACGTGAAGCCCTCCTCGACATCTCCTTCC
>JAXASZ010000512.1:0-25282 GCA_038407095.1 Ceratocystis destructans
GAAAAGGCGAGTGACGAAGAACACTATGAAAGGGGTTGGGAAGGACCGAAGCGGGGAGTCAATGCAGGCGTGCAGAGCAAGGTGGGAGCAGAGAGAAGACCAAGGTAGCCAAGAGCGGAGCAAGGGGGAAAGACAGAGACATACATTAGTTGCTTCCTGTACACTGGTATCCATAGTCACCCATTTCACCTCGTCAGCAACAGCCAGCTCGCCCATGGTAACCTCTCGCCAGTCTCTATCTGCAAAGCGCGGGTCTAGCCTGCGGTTTCGCTGGATAGCATGGCTCTGAATGCTAACCAAATCCTGCAGAGCAGCTTGTGTGAACGACGGGTGCCTGGCCGACCGAGGCGATGAAGGTATGCTGTAGAGGTTCTCTGCAAAGGCCTGGCGGTGAGTAGCTAGCACAGGAATATTGACGGCGGGGGGCGAGCCGACAGCCGAAGCCGAAGCTCCAGGCGATGCAGCAGCGCCAGAATTAATGCGGAGGCTAGCTGCGGACGTTTGGCGAGACGGGATCTTCTGAGGAGTGGCAGAGGCAGAAGGGAGGATCGGGGCAGCGGTAGCTTCAGTAGAGCCAGAGCTATGGCCGGAGTTGGGGCCCTTCTCCGAGACAGAGGAGTTGTCCATGTTAGTGGCTTTAGCCAATGAGGGGCAGCTTGAGTTTCGCTACTAATAGTTGTTGTGTAGTGTAGTGTTGTGTAGTGTTGTGTTGTGTTGTGCTGTGTTGTGCTGTGTTGTGCTGTGTTGTGCTGTGTTGTGCTGTGTTGTGTTGTAGACGGGAGAGCTGGTGGTTAGGGCGGGATTGTTAGGGTGAGAATGAATGGTTGAAGCAAATGGAAGGCAAAGAGGAACAGGAGGGGATTTAGTGTCTTGTGTGTCAACTTGTCGCTATTCGTCCGCTGAAAATATGCGTGCCTCCCGCCGCTGTTAGCAATTGACAACGTCAATCTATATCTGGACAAGTACATATATACATTACATCCAAGACCCCAGGCCAGCGAACCCTTTTGATAACCCCAAGCGGCAGAGTGCTTGAAATAACAATGAAGAAGAAAAGATGAAGGAAATTTTGCACTACAGAGTTGAAGAGGGTGGCGCTATGAGGGGGGGCGAATTATGCGACAAGTAACCAACTGTCATGGTCAGACTCGCTCGTGGTCAGACTGGATGAGTGAGTGGATAGCATACTACCACGCCAACTCTAGTGAAAGCCAAGGTGACGTTCTGGCTGTATCTCTAGGGTTTAGGACCCTAGCAGGACGAAAGTGATGAACAATTGTATTGCAGCTTCTCTTTTTTGCCTTTTTTTAGCCAAAATGTCAATTTTTGCCCTACAATACCTAGGTTGGGGGGCCTTCACCGCCTTATGCTTATAACTATTGGCCTGGCCCAGTTTTTTTCTGGGTCTACCCTGTTAGTACTGGGTACTTAGAAAGCTCTGTTGGTTATTATACAATGACGTGTAGACAGTACCCCGCTGATAAGAGAGAGATAAACAACCCGTGAACAGGAAATTCTTGAGGGAGGGGTTTTTTAGGCACCCAGCAACAAGGCCAAGTGTGGGGAGATAGAAACAGAAAACTGGTGCTAGTCTTTCAAGTATTTCATCAAGGGTATCCTACCGGTATAATTGATTGTGGCTTCGAAGCGATATAAGGAGAGGAAAATAATCCGACGTGCACACTCAGGAAAAGGCGAGAAAAATGTTGTGCGTGTGTGTTGTATGCATGCACATGTATGTATGGTGTTTGTTTTTGGCCGTGTTTGACCACCCAGCCCAACAACAACCCCACCCACCCAATGAAATGGCTGGTGCTCTAGTGCATAACCCTAGGCCCCCAGTTACGACTTCTCCTTATATGATTTAACTTCATTTTGAAAACAGCCGTCCATGGCAGATTTTTCCAGGAGAACCTGAGAGTGGGCGAAAGGGAAATGGAGGGGAACTCGGTATTGGCTGCTGGGTTTTTGGCATGTAACTTGTGTGTGTATGTTGTTCCAGATTCGTTGCTGTCGTTGTCTAGCCGCCGCCTGCGTAAAATTCTGGACCATAAATAAATATATTTTTCTGGGGGAAAAAAAAAAAAAAAAAAAAAGCCCTGATGCGCAACCCCACTCTTAAATTTCTAGCAAAATATTGTTCCCAATGTCCAACTTATTTTATTCTCTTTGCCTTTACTACTCTCTCTGTCTTGCAAGAAGCTCTGAGCCAGATTGAACCCTCCAGATCTTTTCTTTCAAATAAAGAGAAATAAAAGTTGTCACCAGGCGTACGGGTGAATTTTTTTTACCTTTTCTTTTACTTTTTTGCTTGTGCTTTCCTCCCATCTCTCTCTTGCCCCTCCCTCCCTAAGACGATCACCCGGAGAAGTGTCAAGGCCATCCCTTCTCTATATTTCTAATTTCTTTTTGGCCTTTTGTCCTTTTGTCCTTTTTTCTCTTCTCTTCTTTTCTTTACCTCGTTAACCCCTCCTCTTCTTTTCCCTCCTCTCCCCCTCCTCCCACCGAAACGTCGACCGGTACCACGATATCCCCCCCCCCCCCCTCCCCCACAACCTCAGGAACTTCACGACGTCTCTCGCCCCTCACTCTCCTTGATTCCTTTTTTCTCGCCAAATATTCCCCTACTTATATCTACAACAAACCTTCAAAATGTCGGTCCTCCCCGCTGAGGTCGCCACCGAGTTGAGCCAGCTCTTGCAGGCTCTTCAGTCGGCCGACAACTCTGTGCGCTCTCAGGCTGAGGAGCACCTGCAGGCCAACTGGACTTCAACACGGCCCGAGGTTCTTTTGATGGGACTCGCTGAGCAGATCCAAATGTCTCCAGACATGACGGTAAGTCTCCTACATGTTCTCGGGATTCTCCAAATACTGCTCGTACTAACTAGTGCCTCTTTTCTTCGTCTCCCCCCTTTCTCAGACCCGTTCATTCGGCTCCGTCATTTTTCGCCGCATTGCCTCCAAGACTCGCAAGAACGCCGAGGGCGACACTGTCGACATGTTCTACTCTCTGGCTCCCGACCAGGCCGCGGCTATTCGCGCCAAGATTCTTGAGAGCCTGGCTACCGAGACTCAACGCCCTGTGCGCAACAAGATCAGTGATGCAGTCGCCGAAATTGCTCGGCAATACACGGACAACGGTACATTCTTTTTACTCTGCCCTTAGGCTTGGCGAGCAGGGGATAAGAGAGGACTGGCTTCCGGAGAGACCAGGCAGTAGACAAGACAGTAGACAAGACAGACTTCTTCTGCTGCCTCTACAAACCCTATGGTTACACTGGAATGCCCCTTCTCCTTGACCTCTCTCCTTCTTTCTCTACCCTAACCCATCCCTTCTCGCTTCTTCTCAACTTCTAGATCACAAGCCGCTAACACAATATCGTCCGCCTTAGATGACTCCTGGCCTGAGCTGCTGAACGCTTTGTTCCAGCTGTCTATAGCCCCGGAGAGCGAGAAGCGTGAGACCGCTTTCCGTGTCTTTGCTACTACCCCTGCTATTATTGAGAAACAGCACGAGGAGGCTATTGCCGGCGTCTTTGGAAAAGGCTTCAAGGATGAAGCCATCTCTGTAAGCATATCTCTTGGGACTCACAGCCCGCACTATGCATTCTTTGTCCCTTCTACTTTTTTTCCTAACACAATCACCACTACTTTCCAGGTCCGCCTTGCCGCTGTCGATGCCTTCGCCTCTTTCTTTTCTGGCCTTGGTCGCAAGGCCCAGGCCAAGTTCTACGGCCTCATCCCCGATATCCTTAATATCCTCCCTCCTATTAAGGATTCAAAGGAATCTGATGATCTTTCCAAGGCTTTGCTTTCTCTCATTGAACTGGCTGAGCGCTCCCCCAAGATGTTCAAACCCCTCTTCCACAACGTCGTTGTCTTCTGCATCTCGGTTGTCCAGGACAAGGAGCTTGAGTCCAACTGTCGCCAGAATGCCCTCGAGCTTCTTGCTACCTTTGCTGACTATGCCCCCTCCATGTGCCGCAAAGACTCTTCATACACCAACGACATGATCACCCAGTGCCTGAGTCTCATGACTGATCTGGGCGAAGATGACGATGATGCCGCTGAGTGGCTTGAAAGCGAGGATCTCGACCAGGATGAGAGCGACCAGAATCACGTTGCTGGCGAGCAGACTATGGACCGTCTTGCCAACAAGCTTGGTGGTGAGACCATCCTGGCTCCCACTTTCAACTGGCTGCCTCGCATGATGACCTCTCTGGCCTGGAGAGACCGCCATGCTGCCCTGATGGCTATCTCGGCCATATCCGAGGGCTGCCGTGAGCTCATGATTGGCGAGCTGAGCCAGGTCCTGGACCTGGTTATTCCCGCCCTGTCTGATGCACACCCCCGTGTCCGCTGGGCCGGCTGCAATGCCCTTGGCCAGATGAGCACCGACTTTGCTCCCAAGATGCAAACTGACTACTATGACCGTGTGCTCAAAGCTATCATCCCTGTTCTGGATTCGCCTGAGCCTCGCGTCAAGTCGCACGCCGCTGCTGCCCTGGTCAACTTCTGTGAGGAGGCCGAGAAGGACGTCCTCGAGCCATACCTGGATGACCTCCTATCCCGTCTTTTCAACCTTCTGCAGGATAAGCGCTTTGTCCAGGAGCAGGCTCTATCAACCATTGCTACCATTGCCGATGCTGCTGAGTCTACCTTCGGCAAGTACTACAACAACCTCATGCCTATTCTGCTCAACGTCCTCCGGGGCAACAACGAGAAGGAGCTCCGTCTTTTGCGTGCCAAGGCTATGGAGTGTGCTACTCTGATTGCCCTGGCTGTTGGCAAGGATCGCCTTGGTGCTGATGCCCAGACCCTGGTCGAACTTCTACGCACTATTAACAACAACATTGAGGATGATGACGACCCGCAGGAGCAGTACCTCATGCATTGCTGGGGCCGCATGTGCCGTGTCCTTGACACCGATTTCCTCCCTCTTCTCCCCACTGTCATCCCCCCTCTTCTAGAGCTGGCCAGCGCCAAGGCTGACATTACTCTTATTGAGGATGAGGAGCACATTGAACAAATGCAAAACGAGGATGGATGGGAGCTAGTCCCTGTCAAGGGCAAGATGATTGGTATTCGTACTAGCATCATGGAGGACAAGCGTATGGCCATCGAGCTTCTTGTTGTCTACGCCCAAGTCTTGGAGCAACACTTTGCCCAGTTTGTTCCCAAGATCATGGAGAACATTGCCCTCCCCGGCCTCGCCTTCTTCTTCCACGACCCCGTTCGCTTTGTGTCGTCTAAGCTCGTCCCCGCGTTGCTCAATTGCTACAAGAAAGCCTACGGCCCCACATCCTCTGAGATGGCCGGCCTGTGGACCCCGACCCTAGAAAAGCTTCTGGATGTCTTGACTGCTGAGCCTGCTATTGACACGCTCGCTGAGATGTACCAGGGCTTCTACGAGTCTGTTGAGGTTGTTGGCCCCAACTGCATGAGCACTGCTCACATGGAGAAATTTATTGAAAGCGCTACTTCTGCTCTGGATGACTACAAAGACCGTGTTAAACAGCGCCTTGAGGATAAGGAGGACGGCACTGGCGAGGTCGATGATGATGAGTCGGATGAGCTTCTGATGGCTGTCGAAGATGACCAGACTTTGCTGTCTGATATGAACAAGGCCTTCCACGCCATCTTCAAGAACCACGGCACCGCCTTCCTGCCTGCCTGGGAGCGTCTGATGGATCTGTACACCATCTTCCTCCGCTCCGAAGATCCTACTCAGCGCCAATGGGCTCTGTGCATCTTTGATGACGTCCTTGAGTACTGTGGCGATCAGAGCATTCGCTATGCCAGCATCGTGTCCCAGCCTCTTATTGCTGGCTGCCAGGACGCTTCGCCGGCCATCCGCCAGGCTGCCGCATATGGAATTGGTGTTATTGCCCAGCGCGGTGGCCCTGCTTGGCTTCAATTCCTCTCTACCACAATTCCTGTCCTCCTGCAGGTGGCCCAGTTCCCCGATGCCCGATCTGAGGAAAACGTCTATGCCACCGAGAATGCTTGTGCTGCTATTGCCAAGATTCTGCACTTCAACCCTTCGGCTGTTGGTGATGCCCAGGCTGTTGTTGACCAATGGGTGCTTACCATGCCTGTCGTTAATGACGATGAGGCAGCTCCCTTTGCCTACTCTTTCTTGGCTGAGCTAATGGACAAGTAAGTAGCAAGCATCTCTGGTTCCAGCCATGGGCTATATTTATACGGCTCAATGATGCCTAGCAATAACCTACATGAACAAGTGCTAACATTACATCTCTCTTCTAGAAACAACTCTGCCGTCACTTCCCGTGCTGACCAGGTTTTTGTCTGGGTTGCTCAGGCCCTGGAGGCCGATATGCTTCAGGGCCAGAGCCTTGCTCGCGTTGTTGCCTCCACCAAGACTCTGTGCACCGCAGCTGGCCTGAACCCTGCCCCTCTCATGGCCCAGTTCACGGCTGATGCTCAGACCCGCATCATGGCTCACTTTGGCTAAACTGACCCAGTCAAAGCATTAAATATACAGAAGGGGCAAGTAACAGAATTTGAGGGGAAAAGATACCAAAATAATGGGCAGTAGGCAGGATTGGGTGGGAATGGGAAAGGCAACGAATGAATGAATGATTACTTACTACCTAGCTTACAAGATAGAAGGGGAAAGCCATATGAGACATGATGATGGGAGTCTGGTGAAGCTTGTAGAAGGGGAGTAGAAAAGTACAGTTGAGATAGGTGCGATATTCGGAGGAATTTCCTTTTTGCGAAGAACAAAGTGTCAATACCATGGTTTTTATGTTTTTCTTGTTTACTTTTAGTTTCTTTATATACGTCAGTCAGTATGCACTAAAAAGACCAAACAAGTGAGAGGATGGATGTCCTAGATAGATGTCAGTGTGATTTTACAAGCACTAGAAAGGCGGGGAGAGTAAACGTTGAAAATCCAGTAGATTAAAAGGCAAGCCAACAGCAAGCAAGCAGCATTGTTGCTGTCTTCGGTGTTGATGAGGCTTTATATATGCAAAGGCAGCAGAGCCCAAGGCTGGTTTTCTGCATGACGCGCAGTCCAACCAGCCCAGACACAATGGACCTTGTATGCTATGCCCATAGCATAGCAGCGCCTCTGAACAACAGCCATTCATTCCCGCAGAGAAGCGTATTACTACAAGCGTTGTCCGAGTCTCTCGTTGATAAAAGTCAATGCATAGAGTCTTGTGCGTTAGTCGCATAGAAGTCATGTCAAGCCGGCTCCGACAACTGGTGTTTAGCGCCTCGACAGAAAAGGGAAGGATCACCACGTGCTCATCCCATTTTTTGGACTCGACAACTTCAGGTGCAGGAACTGAAAGAACGTAATTGCAGTTTCAACTGCTAAGTCGGGAACATGCGGCGCCTTCTTTGTGTAACGATTGTGTAACGTACAAATATGCTCCTTTCCGGGCCTTACCTTCCGAATCCGAAGATACTCGCAACGCCTATTATTTTCTCTTCACAGTTGGGCTAGGCTTAGAGGCAGAGGGCGGGAGACTCCTAATCTAACATCCTCAATATCGAGGGGCATGTCTCTCACTCTCGCTTCACTGTCATGAGCCCTGGAGCCAGCTACACGACGCACACTTGCTCAATTATGCAAAATACAAAAAGAAACAGCGCACAAACTAAAAATGCGAGTTTTGGGGTCGAAGAAACTGCAGAATCAACTCACCAAACCACCAGGTAGTTAGTTATGCGAAATCTTTAAATAGTTTGGTAGAAGCTGCAGCCTGTGAGCCAAGGTACAAAGCCACCGATATTGTAGCATGACGAAGCTGCATGGTATGTGGCTCTGGCGTTTAAAATTGCACTGTAACCTAGGAATGGTGGTAACTTGCCATCAAGAAGAGCCAGCCCCGCCTCCTGCCCTGTAAACAGGATCTAGAGGTTTATGCTGTGCGCAGCTCGTGGCTTGAGCTTGCCTTTGTTACCCCCTACTATAGGAACTAAACCGTACTGCCTAGCTACTTGATTGCTTCAGACGTCTCAACGCATTGCTCTCTCTCCTGTCCACGCTCAGCCCCCGCCCCAGAATATGTATTTAGCAAGGGCCAGTGGTATTTCCGGGGAACCACTCAGAAGAGGCGAGAGCATGAGATCTTACAAATCAAATTCCAGATTGGCGACGTTAGCTTTGCCAGACCCTCGCCTCATGAACAAAGTTCTAGGGACAGCCAGCGCAGTCTAGGTTTATCTTGCTTTTCCACGTCAGAGGGTTTTCATGAAAATAATGCCCGGCAATCTAGCTGTCATATAGGACTTGGGCTGTAGCGAGTTGATGAGTTGACGACATTTCTTGAGCGGGCGGGTCACTCGCCACCTACCCACTCGATCAGATCCAATCCATCTTCAGACACCCTGGTATTTGGCCAGTGATGGGTGGGGATTCTCTAGTTCCTCGGCCCATAACAGCGTTGATTCTGATAAGGGTGCGTCCAGAATTTCATGGGCGGCAACTTGACAGAAGAGAATTGCCTGCTGGCTATCAGCGCTTCTGAGGGGCACTTGTCTTTAAAAAAAAAAAAAAAAAGGACGCTTTAACAGCGGACTTGGCGTAGCTATATCAAGATACAGTAGAAGCTGAAAGAACAAAAACTCAAAAAAAAAATGCCGAGTTAGAGTCCAGACCCAGCAAGGAGAGATAGACACATGCATGTTATGCTGTCTGCTTACCAGTATATTACCATGTAGGTAGTACGTGCATGCATACAACATAGCAGGAGAAAACAAGAAGGGACGGATACCATAGCAAAAGAAAAAGAAAAATAGAAAAACAAATAAAAGCCTAGACTGAGTTCTAGACAACGGCTATCCCTCCTTTCGCCCGCCGAATGGAGTTTGTTTGCTGTTTGTTACCATCTACACGACAACGCCATTATGTAGGGGGTTGGTGCTGTAGACTTGGGCGGTGTTCCCCCTGAATCACCAGTGGGGGGAGGGGGCTTCCTTTGTTTCGTTCCTGTTTTTTACATTCCTTTTTTCGTGTACTAGTAAGATACTGCTGCTCCTCATTTACCTTGGTCTCATTCCGGTTCCTGAGTACTATACTAAATAAGACTTTACTATATCACACACATGCATGCAATGCTACAAAGGACTTCACACGCTCAAATATTATTGCAACCAGAAATAACAAGCTCACCTCCCCCTTTAAAACTGGCAATACCAAGCCATACCACATGTTGTATCATATGCTAATGCATGCGGTACGACAGATACATTCCAGAGGGAAGAGAAGCGAAAAGGAGCCAAGACTACGAGAACTCTTCTTCACGCAACTCTCGCACCCGATCACGGGCTGTGTCTGCACATTCCATGGTGAATCCCCCCGCCCCTTTTGATCACAGGAAATCAGAGTAAGGGAAACAAGGTTGGCATACATCAAGCACAGATCTCGAAGCATCACCGTTCTTGTGCTGTCAAGCCCATACGGACAACAAGCAAGAAGGATACTAGATATAATAGCTAAGAAAACGGCAAGAAAACGGCATGCGCTGAGACCATCTGCCTAGCCTTGAGATAGTTTTGAAACTATAGCAATCCTCTCCTCGAAGAGAAGCTGGAGAGGAGCGAGAAGCGAGCAACGCCAGAAGGGAGGAAGGAAGAGTAGAGCGTTTGGCCCACCCACAGATTCCACAGGGAAAAAGTTCAGACTCAACGTGCAAATCCTTGCTAGCTAGTAAGCTAACTAGCAAGTTCAAAGCCAAGCAAGCGACATGGACAACAAAGAGGCGACAAGGGGGGGGGGAATAATAATAAGAAGCCCTATGAGACGGATGGCGTTGTCAGTCTCTATATTCAGTAGCTTCCTAAACAGGTAGCTTCCCAAGTGGGTAGCTTCCCAATGGGGTATTTCCTAATGGGGTAGCTCCCTAAAAGGGCAGATAAGAATCAAGGGCTTCGGACTCGGTCTTTGTGATAGAAATATAGCGGCAGCGCAATCAGAGGGGAAAGCAAACACTTAGGTAAGGGAGGTTTCATCCACTCAGCAAGTGGAACAAGACCTTGGTTTTTCAAGGCCTTGTATACGAGACAGCCTGTGAGAACTACGACAAGAAATTATTACAGGCGGTTATCATCGTAACTACAGGCCTTATATACAAACAAAGCACATAAATTATCTCCTTTCATTTCCGCAGTAGACTTGAATCTTTAGCTGTGAGTAGGAATTCGGAATGCTCAGCAAGCAGGGGAGAAAAAGACCAAAAAGGCCCTGGGGAGAGGGAGGGGGGGCGAGGCGGCAAGGAGGAATAAGTGGCGTGAGAATTTTTGTGCTGCTCGTGGGCAGAGGCAATGCAAGTCTGCTTAGTCTGGTTTTATTTACGAGTCACAAGATAACATATAACACAATGAGCATCGTGTTCACCCTTTACTTACATTTCCATAATACGATCAGGATTAAATTCTACGGAAGGGGAGGTGTGATGCGATGGTGGAGGAGGCGGGAACTAGAAAGTGGCTAAACAGCCCAACCGACAAGAAAGGTAGAGAAAGGGGAAGACGACGTATTACTGGGTACATAGTTTAACTGGTGACTTGTCTCAAGTGAATGTACATGGAGTAGAATTCTGGCTTTCGTAGAGCTGGCTTTCGTAGAGCGGCTTTCGTAGAGCTGTCTTTCATCTGGCTTGCTAGCTATACATTTCACACTTTTCTTATTACGTGCATGTGCTTTACCGGCACAAGCCTACATACTCGCAAAGAATGGCATTGCTTAGGTGAGGATTATTATCGGTTCCGTGTACTTTGGGACTTGTTTTCTCGCCGCGAAGATGGTCCTTGTTGGGTGGGGAGTCCTCTTTGTTTTTTTTTTTTTTCTTTTTTCTATTCGTTTCCTTTTCCTCTCCCTCCCTCTCTCGGTTTTCTCTTTGCTCTCTTCCTTCCCATCCAAGCTTTGCTTCGCCCAAGCTTATTAATTTGCAGGCGAGGTGGAAGGGGAGGGGGTTCACAGACCAAGTAAGGCATGATGAGGTGGAGAACGAAGGGAAGGGACTATTTCTGTTTTTACCACGCTGCCCCTTCTATTTTGCCGAGAACGGGCTGGTGGAAAAGCGGCGGTTTTCTTGTTCTCCCAACACTGACAGGCACATGAAATATACATTGTAGTGTGTAGCCTGCGTACATAAGCCGGGACTAGAAGTCTCAGATCGTCTCCAGCCCGTTAAACCAGACTTGTGTTGAACGCAGCAAGTAGCCCGTTGTGGTGGAGGGCACCAAGCTGCTTTGTAGCACCTGCTAGAACCTGTCAGCCTGCACCAACAAGACACAGTTCTCGGCAAGCAAGAACAGGAGCAGCAGAGCAGAGCCTCCTTGCGTCTTGTGCCTTGAGCCTTTTCCCATCAAGTAGATGGCTTGCCCAACTCATGGGAAAATGCTGGCTTGGTGCGTACCAGGACATAAGAACGTAACGTAGTACATTATTGTATCCAACTTTACATGTACGTACGTACCTGTACTAGCAGAATCTCGCCCTCCCTTATTATTCCTTACTTCCTAACTCCCATCCCGCTATGATGGGAAGAAGGAAGAAAGAAAAGATAGAGAAAAGAATTTGCTTCCCCCCCCCCCCACCCCTTTTTTTAGTCTCTTTTCTACTACCCGCTCCGGTGTAATCAGCTAGCTTAGTTTCAGTCTGTCTACAGTTTAAGACAGACTAAAGTCTTTTCCCTGTTATTTTTGTTGTCACTTCATTTTCAGCTGGAAAGGCTATGTATGTATGACCGTAAGGTAGGGAGGGAAAAGGGAGACTCTACAGAACAAGGCCAGGACGAGACCGTGCCCAGTCCATGGCAAATAGACAAGCAATGAGTGATGAGCCTCAAAATTCATGTGGTCTCTCAAATGCTTGGAACCTGAGCACTAGCATCTTTCAAATGCCGATGCTCAGCATGAACAGGGAAGATGTAGGCAAATAGACTGATCCATGGCTTTGTAGCAGAGACATTTGGCAAATGTGGAAATTAGCACATCAGTACAGATAGTGCTGCTGCAAACATACACCAGGTACACTTTGACACAGGCAAGATTTCAATAGCTCAGGAGAAACAAGTATTGTAGAAGAAATATATCAGAGGTTAAGCAGGAAAAGAGAAATACGAAAGGTAAAAAATGAGACACGAGCTACAATCAGACAAGAGCAACGAAGATAGAGAAAGGACCAGTCCGATCCAAAATCCGTCCCAAGATAATACAACGCAAGAAACAGAGACAGATGATGACCCCCAAGAAAAGACATTTACCTCTAGGTGCACAGATGAAGGGCAAGAGAAAACAAAGCAAGAAAGAAGGAAAGAAAAAGAAAATAATAAAAAAGAGCAAACTGCAAACGGGAGACGGGCGTGGAACGAGTTGTGAGTACGGTAAACGGTTTATAGAAGTCGAAAAATCAAAAAGGAAATGAGGATGACAGAAAAGTTATAAAAAAAAAACGACAGAAAATCAGACAAGACACATGACATGGCAAATTCGTCAGCTCATCTCGCTCTTTCCCCTTCACAACAGCTACTGACAGAAGCTATTTCAATAAGAAAAAAAGAAAGGGCGGTAAGTTTTTGGTGTTTAGAAGTACCAGAAAGAGGCAGCAAAGACAAGGATGGTGAAGGCAGTAGTCAGAGAGTACTCGAACTCGAACCACGCGGCCTGGCCGGCAAAGGCAATCTTCTTGCTCTCAGCAGTGGGGTGGGCAACACCAGTCTTGGGGTCACGGTCTAGAAGGTGCTCGCGAGGGGGCATCGAGGGAGGGTCGATGGCATAGGAAATGGGGGTCCACATGGAGTTGACGGTGAACAGGAAAGTCACTGGGGGCCAGAAGGCATGGGTGATCATGCATTTAAGCTCGGCCTTGGTAGTGGTCTCGATAGCAAAGCAACGGAAAGTAGTAGTAGTAACACCGACGAGGGTAAAGTAGACAAATACCAGGTGGAAAACCGCCATGTAGTTGATCAGGATAGCCCACAAACGGATAAACATGTTTTTGCGGCTGTCGTGTTCACGCTCATTCAGGGCCGAAGAAAGCGAGCCAGTGGGCTTGAAGGCCTGGGTCTGACCACCAAGCCACGAGGGCAGAATGAACGAACGGATGATACACATGGCAATGTACGGAGCCATCCACAGCTGGTAGCGAGAGAGACGCTGACCAGTGTGGTAACCGGCAGGGGCAAACATTGTCAGTTCGCAGATACGGTTGGTCAGGACAGTAGCCATAGCACCACGCATCAGCCACAGCAGTTGATCGTTGTTGGCATAGGCAACCAGAGGCTTTTGCATAATCAGGACAATGGGCACAGCAAACAGAGAAATCGACACAACGATGGTGAAGAAAGACAGAGCGGCGTACAGGAAACCGGAGAAACGCTGAGCAAAGGTCATCTTTTCGACAGCGGCACCCCACAAGCAAAAGTTGAGCTTGATGGAAGTCTGGATGGTACCAATAGCCCAGCGGGTACGCTGCTTCAAGTGACTGCCAAAGTCTTCAGGAACCGTGCCGAATTGAAGAGGCTCGTGGATAAAGGCAGTCTTCCAGCCCTTGCCCAGCATCATAGTCGAAGTAGCCACGTCCTCAGCCAGAGATCCAAGAGGGAAGTTGCCAATGTCGTCCAAAGCCTCTCTACGCACAATGTAGCCCGAACCCGTGCACCAGGCAACACCCAAAGAGTCCTTGACAGGCTCGACAACGTGCACGAAGAAGTCTAGAGACTGGGCCAGAGGGTCAGCGGGAGGGGTGTTGTAGAATAGCTGAGGAGGGCAAGCCAGGGCCATCTTAGGGTCGCGGAGCATATGGGGCAGGATAGCGCGCAGCCAGAAGGGCTCCGGAATCATGTCAGCATCCAGGGCAGCCATGAAGGGGGCAGCACCGCCGGGGAGATGGTGCATCTGCTCCAGGCCGTAGTTCAGGTTACCAGCTTTGAAGTGGTGGGGCTGTCCAGGGATCTTGATACGGGCCATGTAGTACAGGTTAGGGTATGTCAGAGCCAGAGCCTGGGCACCGGCCTCCAGAGAAGCAGACTTGGCATCATCGAGAATGACGACACGGAAGCGGTCGCGAGGGTAGTCCTGCTCGCAGGAAGCGCGGACAGTGTCGAGGACAACGTCATCATCCTCACCGCAGCAAGTAATGAAGACATCAACAAAGGGAACCTCTTCACCCTCCAGACGAAGCATAGGCCGGTTACGCTTCTTGAACGACCACATAGTCCAGATGTTATGAGAAATGGACGGAATAGCAACACAGCACTCGATTGCTACGAAGACCCAGGCCTGGGAGTACACGGTTCCGGCCTTCTTCTGGGCGTCAACCATGCAGTAAACACGGTAGCTCAGGTAAGCGATGTACGTGATGATACTGATGAAAATCAGGAAAGGCGTGAGCTTGAAAATATGACGACGGAAACCCTTAATAATGTTGGCATCATCACGCTCGTGGAGCTGTATGATGTTGTAATGGCCGCTCCAGTCGGCAGATTGTCCGGCCTCGGGGTTCTTTCCCGGGAGGAGACCAGCAAGAGAAAGCTGGCTAGGAGGCTGCTAAAGATATAAGATGAACCAACTTTCCTCAACGTGGTTGATTTGGGTTTTTTTTTAACTTACCATTGAAGTTCCCCATTCACCCTTGGCCGCAAGACCTTGCGGGGTAGCACGGCCACGACCGGTCGGCGTTGTCGGGCGGGAATGGTAGGGGGTATCCATAGTCGAGGACTGGACACTGTAGCGCAGAGTGGTGCTCGATCCAGGGGGGGCCCATAAGGGACCCCAGGAAGACGAACCACCAGACTGGCTGTCAGGGTTGTGAGGCATGACCTGGCCATAGGGGCTCATGAGCTCACCAGAACTGTTGACCTGTGATGACCCCATCTGATAGGGAGCAGCAATCTGGGGGATTGGCGAGTGGCCCTGGGGCATCTGGGAAGGAGACATCTGCTCTGGCTGCTGCTGCTGGCCATTCTGGGGCGAGAAGGGCCTAGAATTTCCGGCAATGGAGCGGCCGAGAACCTGGTTCTCCTCGTAGTAGGCCTGCGGAGGGGGAGAGTTCTGGAACTCATCAATTTCGTACGCCTGCTGCTGTTGCTGCGGGTCGTAGCCTTGATTTTGTTGGGAGTTGTTACCAAGCATCTTGAAAGCTAGACGACGTACAATGACAATGGACTAGCTAGCTGTTTGCAAGATACCAGGTGAGACGAGGCTCGGGAATTAAGGATATAGCGAAGTGTAGAAACGAGCAAATAACAAGTATGTAAAAGATGCTATAACGCTGTGGGAGATGACGATAGGGTCAAGGACAAGCGCTGTGGAGGTGGACTGGATGTGGTAGAGCTGGACCAACAAGCGGGTAGTCTCGTCCTCGTAGAAAGGTTGGTTTTTGAATGGAGTTTGAGCGAGCGTAGATAGGAAACAAGGTCCTGATAAAGATGTTGAAGCGAGAGACAAAATGATAATGATATAGGAAAACAAAAAAAGTCTAGGACAGCTCACGCATATTAGGATGTACAGGTACAATAAAGATAAGAGAAGGGGGGGAATCAAGTGCAGTCAACAAGAGCACACTCCGGGATTAGGAGGATGGAGGAGGGAAGAGAAATAAACAGGAGGTTGACCGAAGCCAGTAGCGAGTGAATAGTGGTGAAGAACGATAGAAAAGAAAAGTAAAAAAAAAAAAAGAAGGAAAAAGAAGGAGAAGAAAGAAGACGGAGGAGGGGTGAAGAAGAGAAAATCAGAGGAGGAGAAAAAGTAAACCGGCAGAAAATGGAGGTGGTGAGTGAGTAAGGCTAGACAGGGAAGGAATTAAATACACAAACAGCAACTACCACAGGTAATAAAGAACTCGAGGACAAGAGCAACTGCCCTAAAGAAGCAGTAGTCAAACAAAAAAAAAACGAAAGCAACTACTTACAAAGAGCCGGGCATCCAGTATCCAGTGTCCTCTCGGCCAGCCAGCGCCGTCTCGGCCTGCACGAAAGATACATTGATAAATTCACAATAAATGAATGGCCCCTGGATAAAAAGAAAAAAACGAAGAATAAAGCGAATTGATAGGCCAGTACGTCCGTCGTTTTCCTTGGCTCTGCTTCCCAAGCCAATGACATAACACACAAGAATTGGACAGTGCACTTGCATTATTACAAAGGCAGCAGCCCCCCCCCCCCCCCAAGCCTGCTAGCGCTTTGCTGTGCGTGCCCTGTTTTTTCTATTTTTTATTCTCTCTTATAGCAGGGGATAATACGACAGCCGAAGGGAACATGGATGGTAAATTGATCCTATTTTATCGCACTGTCTACAGGAATTATGGGCTTGACGTTGTAGAATAATTCGTAAATTAATAGGCCACCAAGTGCATGAGAGGAAAATCGAACGATAAATTATCATGATTTATACGACGATAAAATGGAATGTCCAATAAAAGTTGAGATAAAAGCCATCCACAGCCTTCTACCCCCACTAGTCAGCCTCTACTAAAGGATACAGGATGGCGTACGGGCCTTTCCTTCAAAGGCTGTTCTGTTCGTTCCAACGCATAGCGATAGGGAAGGCGCAATCTTGCGTATTGCTTTCCTTACCCACTCACCCCTCCCTCACTCTCCCTCTCCCTCATCCTCTTCCTTACAGCACTCTCCTTGCTCCGTTGCCTTGTATATCTCGTACACTCTCACTCCTTCTCAATGACACGACGGCCCACTAAGAATCTCAACAATCAACAAAAGGGGCTTGGGAAACTACCGGCTTAAATTCCAGGCGAGGTTTCATAAGCAGATAGGGATAGGGGAGCTGCAAAGTACTTGCCTATCTTGGCGCACTCTTTATCTGCACACTCATTACGACAACCTAGACCACGACGTTTTGTTTGGTTCTTGCTTTTCAGTACATACAAGTTTGTTGTTCTCGGGTTGTACCATCAGTAACCCTAACACGGAGCCTCGTAAGGAAGAGGGAGGGAAAAGAAAAATAAAAAAATAAAGCGTCCCCCCATAACAAATCAATACCTTAACGTGAATATATGACTTCTCGGCTTTACGGATTATAGTACTTCACCACTATGCACTTGATTTAATCTCTTCGTGTCTCAACGATTGTCCTTTTATTCATTCCATATTCGTCGATCCTTGACTAGCCACCTGTCATAAATAGAGCCTCGGACTCTACTGTCTGCTTCAGCGGCTTAAATGCCACTCACTTCTCTTGGCCCTAATTATCTCGAAGCTCCACTTGGGATTTTCTACGGCGACGTTAATTCTCACTGGTCTATCAATGACTAAGTCTCTATAGTATGCCCGTTATTCGGCCTCTATTACACGATATGAAATAGCTTCATGTAAATGAACATATATCCCGAATGCAGGGGAAGAAAAACAAAACAGCCACCTGGTCGTCTGGCGTTATGCCATCCCCAAGCTATGCATGCTATTGTCCTCCACATTCGCTTCACGTACCCTTACGCATTTCCAAGGCATTGCGAGATTGGCCTTTGCATTTCCGATTCGTACTAGATAGCCATTGCTGTATCACTTCAAGATCGTGACCTCAACACCCCTTCCCTCGATAACAGAAAACCAGGCCAGGCCGTGTCTGAACCGATCGACGATCCTAGTCCAAGCGAGGCTCAAAAGTTTTTGCTTGCACTTTTTCTTTTATACATATAGCAGCAAAACATCCTGACTTAGTCCTTATCGTTGTCCCCACTTGTTCCTATCCAGATATTTCATTCTTGAGCGTTCGTATGGCAAGGCAAGGGCTAAGGGGCTAAGGGGCTAAGGACTAAGGGCTAACGGCTAACGGCCAAGGGCTAGGAATGCGCTAAACTAGACGCTGAGCTGGACCTGCAGTTGAGAATTGGGCGGCCGTCTTGCGCGAACTTGAACCTTGTTCTTCCCAATAAAGTCCCATAAACTCACAGGCTTAGCCCAGCTGCTTGTATCGGTGGAACTATGGTGCATTTCATTAGCATCTGAGGGCGAGATGGAGGAACTCTAGCCTGGAGTCCGGACTCTCCAGGCCCTTGTTATCAAGTACCTTGGGCCAGGATAATACGAGGTTCCTTGTCGGTAGTCCGAACGAACAAGCTGCGCTTTCAACGGGGGCTACGCCGCACCAGCCACGCCTTTTCTTTTCTTCTACAGAACTGACAAAGGAAAGCAGGTAGTAGTACAGGCTCTGGCAAAACCAACGCCATGAAATACACTGCTACCTATGCAGACCCAGATAAGATGGTTGGCTAGACTTTTGTAGAGGGCTGTTATTAGTCATGTGACCCTGTGTGTTCGTATGAGCCCTACCGGCGGCGTTTCGCCGTCGAGGATCCATAAGTTTCTTCTTTACGCACCTCGAATTCACGTCAATCAAGGTTTCAAGCCATATTTACCTTCATGTGCTCGGGCATGTCGTGCGAGTACGATATCACGAAGAAAAAAAGAAACCGAAAAAGAAAACAGCCACGTCAACATCAATAGATACACGAAACAGCAGTGTGACACAAAAGGGGAATTATAGATAGCTAATCTCTCTTCGCTTGACAGGGTCTATGCAAATATCACGATACGAACAAATGGGGGGTCTGATCGAATATATGCTTTATTCTTCCACCCACGACTTTAATTTTCTTTGCCAATCCATGTGCGGATTGCATGTTATCTTAGAAGCGGTTTTGGCTTGGCGGTAGATCACCTGGAAAAAGAGAGAGAGAGAGAGAGAAAAGAAAGACCAAGCATGGGTGAATTGGCTGCTTTACTGGAACTTCGTATCACTTGTTTAGATAGGTAATGTCATACTGGCGCGGCGTTTTGGTGATAGCAATGTAACAAAGTCCGAGTGCAATAAGGTTCTTTTTGCTGATATCAATATTTACTCCCTAAAATAAGCAGCCATTATGGATGATTGTTTTCAGGCGAGCCAATGCGCTATGACGAATACGTAGTGTGGAAGATAAGGCAAGAGAAAGACACCAAGTCTGTGTTGTGATGACATGTGTGGCCACGGGGAGTAAGGTGGCGTTCTTGCTCTGTACCGCGGGGGTTTCAACGCCATGTTACTCATGTTCAGGAAGATGGTAAGGTGTAGATAGGAAGGGACCGCTTTACTCTGCCGAGATATGCGCGGATTCGGTCACATAGTCATAGTCATATTTAGTTTGTTCAGCTGTTGTGTCTAGACTTGCAAAAGGGCGCAGGAAGAACAAGCTGGAATCCAACGAGATATTGAGCTATTTGCGGCCCACTCTAGAAATGGGACAGGAAAGCGAGAAAAGGGAGGTTGAGTGAAAGGGAAGGGGCTACAGTGGATAGAACGGAACTATCGGGTGTACTGGCGCTCGTCTGACCACAGACAGGCGTGTTGTTATTGTCTTGGGCCTTTAGTTGGGAGCATTGGCTCAAGCAGAAGCCTCGTGCATGCAGGTCAGCACGCTGTATTTAGGTCTTTTCTCTTGCTTACTTACTTGCCTATTTGCTTACTGGCTGTTGTCTCCTCCACGACAGCCGTAGCCGTGGCCGTGGCCGTAGCCGTAGCCGCCTTAGCGGCAGTGGCAGCGTCAGCGTCAGCGTCAGCCGTTCGCTTTGTTGTTGTTGTTGTTATTGTCATTGCTGAGACAAGAAAGTAAACAAATATAGCGGAGTAAAAATAGGAAGACACAAACGAGCGAGAGGATGGAGGGCCGTGGCGAGTCTCCCTAGCACATTCAGGGTTTAATATTTTAGATCATCGCGGTAATCTAGGCCTACTAACAGAGAGCGAGGCTCTGGCGAAGTCAAATACGGATGTCGAGGTTTGAGAATAAACCGAGGTCTTGCAAGGTTGACCGATGCATAAAAAAGCTGACCTAGCATGATATGGGGGTGGCAGGATACCGAGAGGATAGCAGCATCTTGGACTAGGAGGAAATGCTGGAGTCGGAATCCGCACAGGACATTTTCAGGAAACAAGTCGGCATAATATGGTTCAGTTCACAGCTGTGCCTCTCTTTCCTGCAGATATGAAAATTTGTTTCCTCCGCCTCCGAGCTCCCTTCCCTCATTGTTCTTCTTCGCCTGGGCGTGGCGCCTGGCTTGACATGCATTGATGCTCGGGGCAAAGGCTAGACAGAACGAGAAATGGTGGGGGCATGACGCTGGGCAGCAGAAGGCGAAAAGCTCGAAGCGAAATAACAGCAGCAGCAGCAGCAGCAGAGAAGCAAGAAAGCCAGATGCAAATGGGCGGGGAAAGCGGTGTGAGGGAGGGCAGACGGTATATTGTGTAGACATAAAAATAGTAAAAATAGCATCACGGACGAGGAGGGGAGGAGGAGGAGGAGGAGGGGGGGGAGACGGAAAAGTGGGACACTCCTTTAGCATACTGCAGCTGTTTTTCTTGTGTCTTGTGCCTTGTGCCTTGTGCCTTGCGCCTTGTGTCTTGTCTAATTTATGTAGTTTATCTGGCTTATCCAATTTCTTTTGTGAAGCTCAGTGTCTCTTTTCTGTTCTGTTCGTGGAGTTGATCATTTTTTATTTTATTTTATTTTATTTTATTTTTTGTTGTTTTATGCTGTTTTAATTTAATCTACTTTGTTTTATTTTATATTGACTCTTTGATTCTTTTCTTCATTCCTCAATTCTTTATTTTCCTTCTTATTTTCTTCTATTTTATTTTAATTTTCTTTCTTATTTTCCTTCTTATTTTCCTTCTCATTTTCCTCTCATTTTCTTCTATTTTATTTGGATTTTCTTTCTTTTTTGCTCTATTTTATTCTTTAGCTCACATTATTCCATCGTCGTTCCATCTTCGTTCCATTTTTATTTTACAGTTTATATATCGTCTTGTACTATTCTATACCACATCTGATTCCACGTTATAGCCCTTCCCTCTTCTCTTGTCGTCTCGTCTTCTCTCATGATTTTATCGCTTTTATCCTCTCTCATTTCTTTCTTTCCAACCTTTTATTTTCCCATGTCCATGCTGACTCTGCCTCTAGCAAAAACCTAAACGAGCAATGAAGTGTCCACTCACCAGGCATTTATGCTAGTGGCTGAAAATGAGGGATACAACATGCTTAGTGCCATCCATCATCACTCTAGAGCGGCCATCAGTGTCAAGGCCACAACGTCCTAGCCTAACTACTGCACAGTCCATTTTTAGAGGATTTGGGGGCTTCTGGCCCATGGGTGGCTTAGATATATAGAGGGTACTGGCCTACAGAGCTTCTGTAGTTTCAGTGGATGGTTTCCGCCTTTACATCACCAGCTGGCTACAGCACCTAACAACAATGCAAGGAAAAAAATAAAATAAAAAATGCAAAAATAAAAAGAAACAACCAAGAGAACGGCGGAAATTGTGAGATCGATCGAGGCTCATTTCCACGGCCAGAACTTTCCTGCGTGTAGGGAGCACCCGAGTTTAAAGCAAAAATAGAGCACAAATCTTAAAAATCAATCAAACACGAATAAATACTGCCGGGACTTACAGCGCACCTCACCTGTTTCCTTAGCGGGGCCCTTCTTTTTGGCTGCTGTTGTCTTGCCGTATTCCCATGACTACGGCCATCTGAGCATGTTTTCTGTTTTTCTGCTTCTTTTTTCTCTCTTGAACCGTCACCGCCAATAATCATCTTCTTTCGTCTTTTGCCTTTCGCTGTCACTGAAATCTTGCCCTGGCAATACGGCCGCCCTTTCCTTCGTTCGTTTCTATCATCGCTTCTCTGCTTCGCCGAGAAGGCAACCACTCACAAGGGCTTTCTTCTGCCCCGGATATCTCACCGCTTTCGAAGGCCTGTCTCTCGTTAACTTGGGCTTTTTTTTTTTCTTCCCGTCTGTCTACTACTTGGTGCTCTAGTTATTCCCCTATTAATTCTTTTCCCCCTCGCCTTTTCTCCCCCCCCCTCCCCTCTACACCCATACCTCTGGTTATTAGTCGTCGTCCTCTCGTTAAAGCCATATTCATTCTTTTTTCCTTCGGTCCTGTTGGCTTGCTTCTGCTTGGCTTCATCTAGAATAGCTGGCTTCACTGTCTCACTGCTACTCCCTCTACGATCCCCATCCTCTTGCTCTTGACTTGGCCCTCACAAGCAAGCGCATCAGTGTCGCTACTTTCATACTTCTTTCTCTTTCCATCTTCGACCACGCTCGCTGTTCTTCTTTTCATACTCCGCTCTCTCTCCACTTGCACACACCCACAATACACATTTGCGCTCTTGCAATCATGATTAGTCTACGGTGGATCGTCAACGGCGCTATGATGGGCTTGCCCGTCGGTGTCACTCTTGCAGTCCTGTTTGCCATCCAGCCCTGGGACCCCAGCATGGGCTCTGGCGAAGGCAACCGAAGCGGGCCGTGGTCTGGAACCGACAACAAAGTCATTACTAGCACGTACTGTGACAAGACTGTCGGCATCACCCCTCCGGCCAAGGGCATGCAGTACACCTGTAAGTTTTGCTTGTCCATGTGTGACACCCTACTAGTTTTTGGGTATACGGTGGCTAACCACTTCGTTTTTCTCGCTTCCAGTCAATCCCAACCAGTGGGGTATCGACGCTGACACCGTTGGTGGTCTTTGCATGAACGTAAGTTTTGCCGCTCTGGAGGCGTTTACCAGTCCTTGGCTCGAATGCTCTCCGGTATCTGGCCGTGCTCACATGCTGACTTGCCCTTCTCGCAGGTTACCGCCAACAACAATGGCACCTATGCCACCAACACTACTGCTCCTCTATGGTCTACTACCTGGTCGTACACTCAAGGACCCGATACCCAGCCCGTCCACGCTTTCCCCAATGCCAAGATTGATAAGATTCTTCCCGACCGCCTGTCTGACATCACTACCTTCAGTCTCATCTTTGACTGGACCTACGGCCAAGGCAACGAGACGGCCGAAACTACCGATATAACCACTCTGACTGCCAACTCCCTGAATGCCAACGTTGCCATGGATTTGTTCATTGATTCCGACAGTAACAAGGCCCAGAACTCGAGTCAGGCGAACTACGAAATCATGGTGTGGTTTGCCGCCATTGGTGCTGCCACGCAGCCCATTGGTTTGAGTAAAGGTGCTGTCGCTACGGAGACTGTCGGTGACATTACCTTGTAAGCTTCTTCATTCCATAGCCTTGTCTTATCATTGCACTCGCTAACTTGCAACCCTTTCTCCCATTTCTAGCTCTCTATACACTGGCCAGAACTTCCTGGGTCAGAACGTGCTAAGTTGGGTTCCCGCGTCCGCTGTTGAGAAGATCGATACCGATGTGCTGCCGCTGGTCACCAAGATTCTGTCCATGACAGGCGATAGCTATCCCTCGGATACCGACTACCTAGGCCATCTCTCCATTGGAACTGAAGCCTACTACTCTGACGGCTTTGTCACCTTCTCTGTGTCGGAGCTGGCCATCGATTTGAGAACGAAATAAGCGCGCATTATCCTTAAAAAACCAGATGGTGCTTTTCCTTGCTCACAATCTTTCGCCTCCTATATGTCCCCTCTCTATTTCATGCCCTCCTCTGGACCTCCTACTGCTTATTTCTCCTTTTTTCTTTTCTCTTTGCTTCTACCGGGCTGACAATCTCTTTTGCACGACCCACGAACGACTTGAAATCTTTCTTTCCCATCCGCTTTGTGTACTGTTTGCTTGTTCGTTATCGTATAGCTGCCATTAGACTTCTTTACTGTCCTGGTTTTTTCATCCCGTTCCCTTGCTTTCTCTGATTCTGTTCTTGTCGGCTCGGCTATTGTTATTGTTCTTTTGCTTTTTTTTCTGTTATCTACATATGGAGTCTTTCCCCTTTACTTACTGTCCCAATACGATTCTCGATGTTTTCTTCGTCCTCTCTTGCGCGCGGTGCAGAATTTAAACCTGACATTAACCCTGGTAACTAAATACAATCGCAGCCTCTCTTTAGGGTTACACATGTGTACATCTAGATCCACGACAAGTGCTCGTGATCACCAGTGGACTACGACTTCTGCTATCTGCTGTTTCCAAGCCCGCCGCCTAGCATAACGCATAAACCGCCTGGCCACTATGAACAGGCGAAATCTCCCTCGCTACAACCCCTCACAGAAGCCTTCTACACATAGCGCTAAACAAACTTGGCAAAAAAAAAAAAGGAACAAGAAAAACACTACAAGAAACCGCCGCATATACAATGGCGATGCAAACGCGACCTAGAGCTAGGGAGAGAGGTGAAAGGGACCTGGAGAAAGCGGCAGTGGCAGTGGCAGTGGCAGTGGCGGCGAGGGGCGACCAGTATGCCCTTTGGTGGCTTAGACACTCACTTGCCGTCTGGGGTCACCCAGACTGAAACCGAGACAGCATTGCCTGCGAAAAAAAAAAGGAAAAAAAAAACGAATCCAAAAGACCCATTAGCTGGTGCAATAGAGTGTTATGCTCGTATTGTGAGGAGAGACTACAGATCTACAACATGGTATAATGTCTAATTGGGAAATAGTTCAGCAGGCCGGGGTGCTAGTTGAATACATAGAAAGTATCGTACTCGGCTTCCTATCATGTTAGGTGCTACACATGTCTAATTCACGTCCGAGGCTTGATCAAAGGTAAACAGAAGATGAGAGAGACAAATGAGAAGAAAAATAATTCTCAGAGTGGGATAGTGTATTGGTTAACGGAACAGTCTGTCCGGTAAGATCAGAGTTGCCCACAAGTTGCCCACAAACAGCACCAGGCGCCAGGCCTATTCAATATTGATGTTGTCATTGTGTCTAGCTTTTCCTTGAAAGAGATGAGCCCCCCTTTGAGGAGAGAGGAAGAGGGTATTGCACGAGAAGAGAGTGTTGATGAAGATAGACATCAAGATGTGAGTATGACGGGTGTATCATGGAAGAAGAGACTTACAACCATGCGAGAACGTTGGTATGAGTCAGAAGAACACCAAGACTCGGGAATAATAGCCCCAAGCAAAAGAAAGAGAAAACAGGAATAATAAAAGGAGAGAGGATAGCTTAGCTAGGGCTATGGAAAAAGCATAGATGTGAAAGCCTGATTCCAGATACCAAGAAGTGCAGGAAAAAAAGAAAAAGAGAAGCGGGATTGGTTGGGTGCTTGCGTATATCATCAAATCATAACGGCCATAACAACAAATAGCAAAAATGAGAAAACAAGACCAAGAAATAGCAAGTCTAGATATGGACATACGAGATAGAGTCCTTTAGAGGTAAGAGAACGGCAAGACTAGCGTTTTGGTGAGCGGGTTGGTGTGAATATGCATGGTGGCAGCAGCATGTGGAATACCAATACCAACAATCTGAACTGTGTAGTAGTAGAAGTGACAACATAGGTCGCTACAGAAACGTAAAAACGAGGGGGGGGGGGGGG
>JAXASZ010000340.1:0-25170 GCA_038407095.1 Ceratocystis destructans
ATGAAAAAAAATTCAAAAGGCGAGGGGGGAAGGGATGATGAAACCCAGGGCATGCCAGGGCCTTTCCCCCCCCCCCCCCACGGATAGCATAATCTATATTACATTATTAACACCCTACAACTTGGAGTACGAGAAGAAAAAAATCAAAATCTTCGATGTCCTGTTTGGAAATATGCATCGATAGTCACAGCTTGACACCGCTGTCGATCATGATCAGAACCACACGTGTTCAAGACGTTCCAACATGTGCGATCATAGGCCGACGATCTGGTTTCATGTTTTTCTTTTTTTACGTGCTTACACGGCCAGCCGTCGGGATGAGAAATAAATATTCCATTATTCCATTGGGCTTCTATGGAAAGTAAGCAGTAGCAGTAATGATTAGTGGTGCGGGCCAAATACAGGTGTAAATTCGGCCGAATATTGCTAGCACGTTTACCCTCAGACAACATATATAACATGCCGTGATTCTGTTTGTCTCACAACTGTCACTTGGACATGTTCTCTTTCTCCGCAGTTGATGGGGGGGGGGCCATTTTAGCCCCCCTTTTCTCTTCTCTTTTTATTAGGGGGATTATTATATTCGGTAGCAACAGTACACACAGATTGCCAAGCAAAAATGTCAGACTCTTTGCGTGTGCGTACAATACCACTGACCCGACCCGTCATACGGCAAACATTCTACGTATGATGCATCTGTAAGGGGCTAATGCGGATATTCTGAAGCACTGGCAATTCTGGCTGGGGGGGGGGGTGCCCAGCTCTCTTGTTCCAGGCTAGAACAGCTTCAAACAGGCTAGCTACGTCGACGAGGACAATATGCGACAGCCATGCTATTGTGGCTACCGGCAGACCGGCAGATGGTTCTATCAAATTGCATCGAGATTCGGGTCTATCCATTAGCATACATGCAGTGTATTGCACAACATGCGCCACATACATTTACGCTAGACTTACAGTACAGTACGTTGGCACTACATCATCGATATCAATACCTTAATACAGCAGATTTCGGTAGATGCAGTGGCTGGGAGACAGCATGGGTTTATGCTTATTGTAGTCGATGCGCAAGTCGGGCCTGCCAAGAAGCAAAGCCCCTCTTTTCGTGAATAATGCAGCAAGCCCTAGGCTAATAAGACAAGCAACTAGAAGCGACCTTTTGTGCTTCTTCTTCCGTATTCATGGTCGTAGTCGCCACCGCTTGTTCCTAGCAAGCGCTTATAATCCTCCAAAGGATGAAAAGGAGTATGAGTAAGATTCTCTAGCAAGTTTAACCTAGTGTTCGGGGTGGGCGTTCTTCCTCAGGGTTGGAGGTCACTAGTTAGAAAGAGCGCCACCTGGCGATAACCGACGCTAAAGTTGTGAGGCTGGGGTGGTGGATCTTGATAGGGTTAGGGCTAGGAGTAGCCGACGACAAGGCTGTGCTTAAAGGCAAGGCTGGCGAAGAAAGGCGTGGTGGTTGGCAGCTTTGAAAGGCCGAGTTCTTTGCCCATGATAGTAGTAATTAGTAATTGAATGATGATTGATTGCGAGATGATTGGCAAACTGCCCTTGCTTGCCTGAATATCTTGGGGTGGCTTTCTGTTGGCCATACTCGACCGGGAGTGTGGCAGGCCGTCCCGGCAAGACGGAATAGGAACAAAGACAATGAGAAAATGAGAAAATCAGAAAATCAGAAAATCAGAAAAAAAGAGAAAAAAAAAAAAAAAAAAGAAATCCCCCTCCCCAAGACTACCGGTAACCTAGTCTTTTCTCGTCACATGTCTGATGTCTGGCTTTCCCCCTATTCTGTATTGTCACAAAATGGCTACAACACGGCCTGGAAGAACAGGAAGAGAATTAACATTTCCGATCTCGATCTTGATCCTGGCTTCTATTCATCTAACGCACCTCAGAATGGGAAGCGCTACTGTAGTGTGTCTAGCGTGTTATACATTAACGCAGCTTGCGTCAGCATTCTTTTTTGCTTGGCGGCGTTTCTACTGCCAAGTTGGTTTGCCAAGAGAGAAGGTCTTGGCTGTCAAAACCAGAACTAAACACAGCAGAGAATGAGAGAAGGGGATTCATCCAAGCCCAGTTGCCAAGCTGCCAAGTTTTCTTTCTCTTGGTGCCAAGATGGGAATGCTTTTTGAAGGGGTCCTCTTTCTCTTTTTTGGTACTGCAACACAAGGGGCATGGTTACGCATAAAAAAACAACAACTTGCATTACGATCAAGGTAAGATGCATGTAAGAAAAGAAAGAAAAACAAATGCATGCTGACCATATACCAAAGGGCAGAGACCAATGAGCATTATAGCGTCTGGCGGCTAGGCACGAATGACAAATGGAATACTGATACACGCCTCGGCTATGTGGGCTGGTGTATATTGTCAGGCATGGCTTGGTATAGACAGACCCGCTGCCAGTAAGGGGGCAAAGGGCCAAAGCTCTCTCTCTCTCTCTCTCTTTGAAAGCAGGTTTTAGGGACAGGGGGAATGAGAAATGAGAAATGAGAACACCCCAACACCTGTGCTTCTCGTCTCTTTGTTTAATGTTTGAGGTTGAAATTCCTGTCAAGAGTTGGATAATTAGGCCAGCTGAATAGATAGAAATTACAATGCCATTAGTTGGACGCTTGGTTTGGCACCAGACATTGGGAAACGCAATACGATGAACGGGGACCAGGGCCGGGGGCAAAGAGGGATAGAGAGAGGCTAGATACCATGTGTCGGGATCGTGGGGGGGGGGCGGGGGGGGCGGTCGAGTAGCTGATTAGCTCTTCAGCGCCAGCATTGGGGAGGCTCTCAACCTCTAGCCCACAGAGCCCGTAGAGCAGCTCCTGGCCTCCCATCCCCATCCACTACTATTTATATTGCCGCTATTGAACCGTTGCTACTTTGGACAGATGCATGAATGGCCAGACTGATTTCTAAGCAGCTCCATCCCCACCTCATCGCCCTCGTTACATTGTCTTTACGAGATACAATGGCAACGTGACTGTTGTGATGAAAGAGGGAGGCCAGATGTAGTAGACAGTACAGATGTTCCTGTAAATAGAGCAAAGGTTTTAGCTCCAGGGAACTTTTTCTCATCCTATTCTTCTTTCTTTCCCCTTCTCATCACCATGACGTTGAGACCAGCGAATCATAGCTGGCCTGCCTACCTGCTGGTCTAGAACATTCCGATTTTTCTATGTCTACGTGAGCTGGCTATGCTTCCTCTGTTGTCTCCATAGCCTCAAATAAGGGTCATGACCGGAGACTAAATGAACTCGCCGCTGGCTACGGCAATTGTTGAAACGGCCAGTAAAGGGTTAAGCCTCCTAACCGCGGCATGTCCTTATCCTAGCTTACTCTCTCTCTGCCATAATTAATCATCATTATCTTCCGTCATGGTATTGTCTTCCCACGAAGCGGGCGCAAGCATAGATGGTGATTAATTAGAGCTCAGGCCTGGTGATCGCTAATTTGCCTAGTCTTCATCCTAAAAGTCGACGAGCAAGCTCCCTCTCTGACACAGCTCGGACTGGCGATTCACGAGTCTAACTCAAAGAAGAAACGCATGCCTGCAAAGAAAACGAAGAAAAAGGCCCTTTGCTGATACGAAGTAAGATAAAGCCTTGCGCGTTCTTGCACTTAAAACTTTTAGGCTACTGATGTGAGACATCTACGCTAAACGCCCATGTGCTGTGTGCTGTGGTCTGCCCTACCCTGTCCACCGGCTCACACCGAAGAAACGCTACTGGAAGAAGTAAGGGAGGAAGCAAAGAGCCAGAGGAAGATCCAAGAGAAAACAAGCTTTTCTCTTTGTGTGATATGATGCTCATTTTGCTGTGCATAATAAGCATAGAAGAAGTGAATGTCTTACTTGGGTGTCTTGGATTTGTCTTACAGTTTGCAAATCTGGACCCCAAAACACAAAGTGATCCCCCACCCGCAGCTCAGTTTTTTAGTGAGAGTGATTTTCTACTGTGATCTAGTGAGTATTCTTTTTTATTTTTGTTTGCCCGGCCGGACACACCGTATACCGAGACTGAGGTGAATGTGATGCTAAGCCTAAGAGAGATAAGGGCATCGAGGATGTTATAGCTAATGAGAGAGTGTCAAGCGGTTAAATTAGTTGAGTTGGCGCTTGAAGAGAGTATGGTAGGGAAGAAAAACGAAGAAACCGAGGTATGTAGAGGCGGCGGATAGTTTGCTGGACTTCCCGCTTGATAGTAGACGCGATGTGTTGTTGAGTTATTTATCCCAACTTTGCGCGAGCAGGTTGTCACCTGTCGGGTTATATTCTTGGGCCTGGTCTGGCCGCTTTCCTCTCACTACTTGCCAGTTCTCGCCTCCCCCCTTGCCTTCTCGAGGAGAAAGTTCGTATTAATCTTGCGGACACACAATGTGATCATACTCGCGTTGCTGTCTTTGCCACTGCCCAGGCCGGCCAATAGGCTGGATATCTTAACAGCACGAGACCTGGGCCAGCTGGATAGATAAAACTCGCCGATTGTGATGGAGAGGGTTGGGGGGGGGGGGGGGGGGTGGCGGGGGGGGGGTTGGTGGCCCAAAAACAAAGTTTCCCGGTAATAGCTTAATAGTTTTGGCCCCCCCCCCCTCGAGGAGAGCCCTAGACCAAAATTAGGCTTTCTCTGGCCAACAACGCTACATCTCCGCCCACAGAGGATCTAGAGCCTTTGGAAAACTTGAGGAAGATACGGGGAAGCTGTGCGGGTGAATTTGTTCTATGTGAGTATGGGTGTACGTGTGTGCGTATGTGCGTGTTTCGCCGACAAAACCGAACGAAAATGGTTTGCGTGCTTGGCCTTCTCTTGTCGTTGTTTCGCCGTCTCGGCGGTTCAAGTTCTTGCTTCTTGGCCTTTGCAGCCAAGGTGATGCGTACGAATCTATGCTCTAACCTTTTACTTGGCCCCCTGGCGCGAATCTTGGCTGTCGCTAGCTGGACAAAATGATATGAAAGGAGAAAAGAGAAAAGAGAAAAGTGAAATCAGACAAGGAAGAGAAAAATGTGGAAGGAATTAAGCAAAAAAGAATAATAGCTAAAGAAGTAAACTTCATGACTATCCAAGAGGCAAATATCAGGGGTCGTTAAGCCCTTCTTGGCGTAGACTTGCTCGGTAATCTAAGCCATGAGCCAGCACCAAGATCCCACTTCTTGGGCAAAGCAGAAATGTGTTGTTGGGAGGAGAAAAGAAAAACAAGAGAGAGAGAGAGAGATAGCGTATGGGAGAAGGAATCAGGGCCAAGACGACAATTAGAGTGAGGATATCCCCGGCACTGGGGGGCTATGACTCCTGAAAGGCTTGGACAAGCTAAGAGCTTTGACCTGAAGAAGGGCAAGTTGAGTCTCTGAGTCTAGCCCTCGATTGGAAGGGCTGGAGGAAAACATCCGAACTTGTTAGTCTTCGTCAATTGTATAAAGACGTCAAGACTTCCCCGGGTTTTTAGAGAAACAGAAACAGAACCCCAGATCATACATCATCAACATTAACAAGATTCACTTCTCTTTCACTCACTCACCTACTCACTCACTCACGCTCACTCACTCACTCCTGTACATACAGTTGTTGCAAGCATATATATCTTCCATCATATATCCCCCATCACATATTATACGAGTACGCACACACACACACACAGACACACACATATATATATACAGCTCTAGCCGCCCCTTACTTGTTCTATTCTCTTCTGATTGACTCGCTCACACCCAGCAACAACGACACCATGAAGTTCTCTGCTGCCCCAATCTTCTCTTTCCTTGGCCTTGCCTCTGCTGCCTGCCACCACAACACCCACCTCTACAGCCGCCAGTCCACCTCCATCGACTACTCTTACTACGGCCGGAACGGCCCTCTCAACTGGGGATCTCTGTCACCCGACTACTCTCTCTGCGACAGTGGCACTCAGCAGTCGCCCATTGCTCTCTTGACTTCTTCTGCGAAGCCCGGATGTGAGCGTCTCAGATTTCAGGGCCCTCAGAACGGCTCCGGCACTCTGGAGAACATCGGAGGCACCCTTCAGGTCACTAGCCCTGACGTCTCGCTTGTTGTTGCTTCTGCCAACGGCACTCTGCCCCAATCGCCAGACCCTCGCAAGCTCACTCTGGCCCAGTACCACTTCCACACTCCATCTGAGCACTTTGTTGATGGCATGAACAGACCTCTCGAGGTTCACTTTGTTTTCCAGGATGAACGTAAGTTTCACATCCACTAAACCCCCTCTCCGTATACCAATCGTTAACGCTCTTGCCTTTTACTGCAGAATCTCGCCTCACCGTCGTTGGTATTCTCATTGATTATGCTGCCAAGAAGGGCACTCCCAGCCCTTTCCTCGAAAATGTCTTCGCCAACGTCGACCAAGTCACCCAGGACGGCACGACTGCCCCCACAAAGGAAATTGACTACAGCGAGATCACCGGTCTTCTGCAGGGGCCTATCATGCAGTACGCCGGCTCGCTGACTACTCCTCCTTGCTCTGAAGGTGTCTCGTGGAATGTCGCTAGTAAGATGCTGTATGTCAGCCAGGCCACCTACTCCAAGGTCAAGAACATCATGAGATACAACGCTCGCTTCATCCAGGGAACCCAAGAGGAAGTCGATGCTGGCGATGCCTACTAGGGAGTGCGGACATGTAAACCGACACGTTCATTCATTCATGGACCTGCTCGCTCGGCTTTCTCGGGCCTGTCATTGTCCCCTTCTTTTTCTTTTTCTTGTTCTTACTTCAATTATCTTTTTTTCTTTTTCTCTTTTCCCCTTTCGCTTGTTGGTTGGACCCCTTGCTTTGCTTTCTTTTCCTGTTCGTCAAATGCTCTGGATGCATTTTCACTTCAAAGTACATATAATATGATTTATGAATCACTATACAATGGCTGGTCCAAGGATACTCTACACATGCTGGCGGTGGTGGACGCCGAAATAGACACATACATATACTACTATATATATAACAGTTCTCACGAACTCAAATTTACGATCTATTTTCTCAAACCTACTCTCCAAACGCTTGTGTGTGCTGGGCCGTTTAATCATTATCAATATTGGGGGGGGGGGGGTTGTTCTTTTCCTGTTCTCTTGTTTTCCCTTGTTATTTTTTCAATAAATCACGAATTTGAGTTTTCCATACGTGCCATGTATACCAAAATAGCAGATCTTGGTTGTTGGATTGATGGTACCTTTTCCTGCCCCCAAATTTTTGATGCATGCCAGGACACCAGACCAATGCTTCATCATCAGAGAGAGGTTCGTCGATAGATGCAGCGCGGACGATGGGGGCCAAAAGCCCTGAAACGTGGGCAAGTCCGTAGTGCTCCATTCTTATAAAGAAAAACATGGCTTCCGTGTTGGGTAATGGTGATGGGTGATCTTTTTTATCTTATTATTTTCGCACTAAATATAAGCTTCTTTATCAAGGGCCACTCACTCTCTCAACCCCAACAATGTATGGAGTTGTTCTTTGATTATCCAAATTATTTCTCAGTGATCTTCAAAAGCTAACTTTATATCTGATTTGCATTTGTAATGTCGCCGCCACTGCAATTTTATTAATAGTATCAGCCAACAGCGTTAACCATTACTCGGTGATAAGCTTGCCAAGAACTCATCCGCCTTCTTTTTAGCCCTTCGATTCTCAATGGCTTGTCGTCGCGCCGCGATGTCACGTTTTCTGGATTCTTTCTTCTCCTCAAGTGCACGTCTTTTGTCTTCGGTCTCTTTTCTTTCAGTCTCAAGGTTCTCCATCTCTTGTTTCCGCGCCTCCTCATCCTTAGAAAACTTGTAGAACCCGACGCCCTTGTCTCGAATTTCCCAGTCGGCATCGTAATGTGTGGGTGGTGGAGGGGTCGCACTACGATCACGCTTCTTTGCCAACTCTTCCATAACCTTGATATCTTGTGGTACAAATGCCATGGTCTGGATAAAGTCACCATAAATCAGCTTCTTTTCCTTTCTTGGGCTTCCTGATGGAGCCAGCTCTTTGGAATCGAAAGTCTTCCGTAGCTCACGGCGGTCAATCTTCTTTTTCTCAGCACGTGATATGTGTCTTGACCGTCCAAACTCATCAACGTATTCAACCAATTCATCATCTCCAGACTCAGCAAAGGAAGAGTCGGAATCAGAGTCATCTTGTGCATCCGGAGGTTTTTCTCTTTCTTCTGCCCACTTGCGGTCGAAATCCACTAAAGACTCCTCTGGTTTGCCTTGCTTAACGTAGTCACCTCGTTTCATGGCATTGTATATTCTAGCTTTCTCTTCGAGTCGTTTGCGAGATTTTTCAAGTAGCTTAGCCTCTTCGTGTGTTTGCAGTATTTCCTTGAGTTTCAACTTTGACCGTTCTGAGTCCTCAAGAGCCTGTTGCTGTTTTTTTAGACCAATAGCCTTCGACCGGCGAGGCCGCGGGGCTTCAGGAGCTTGCGCTGATTCAGCTATAGCGGACGTGAGTTTGGCAGTAAAGTCAAGGGCGGACGAGGAAGAGAGCGCCACACGCGGCTTCTTATTAGGCCGCGTGCCGTAAAGATCTGAATCGTGCGGCATTTCGTTGAAGTGGGTGTGGGCGTGGAGCGTGGGGCGTGGGGTGTGGGCGTTCTGATAGCTGGTGGCTTAAGAGAATAGAACTGAAGAAGGAACTCGTCGCCCAAAATCAACATGCTGTGATAGTAAGGCTCAGCCCAGGGTTGCATCCAATGCATTTAGGGTTATCCTAGGAAGCAAAGAAGAAGAAGACCGCACGAAGACTTCACGTGATAAGATGTGAGCTATCCTCCCTCCTTCACAGATGTGACAAATCGCTTGTTAGTTGGCATCGTATCACCCGCACCTCAGAAATAAAACGGCGCATGGATTGTTCAGATAAAATCACGTAGTCGTATTTTCGGGACTGAATTGGCCCAATTGGAATGGTGGACCGGGTGCTTGATGGGAGATGCAAAGTTGGGCTGCACAGATTACTGGTGATCTTTGGCCATACGATATGTCTTGGTCTCAATATCAATGAACGAGGCAGCAGCGGTATAGGCGGATTATATACAATATGGGAATAGAATTGCGAGCATCAACAGTGTCACGTGATATACACGGCTGATGACTGTCGAGGCCGAGTCCGGCTCCAATTTAAGACTCATTGTGGGGCAACTCTTGCTCAGCAGCTTAACGACGAACCCCGCTGTTGTTGCAATTAACTCGTGCCTTTGCAATACATTGTAAATACGTTGAAAAAACTTTGAAGCCGCTCGAATCTCTATATCACCCATACCGGAGATAGTTACAATGGTCAAAAACGTTCTGATTGCAGTTATTGGTAAGGCTTTGCTGTCATTTTCTGTCGCTACATGGTCTTGCATGTATATTAACAGTGTCATTTCCCTAGGTGCTGGCGGTGTTGGAAAGTGCTTCCTTGGCCAGCTGGCTACCCTAGCTGCTAGACGCCCTTCTCCTAAGCTTGAGTTATGCTACATCTGCTCCAGCAAGAAGGCTGTTTTCAGCGCTGATTATGCCAGCATTGATATCAACAGTGCTACCGAAACTCTGGCTGCTAGTCCTGTGGCCCCCAAGTCCCTAACTGGCCTAGCCGACTACCTGGCTGCTGCCCCTTCCAAGGTCGTCCTGGTTGACAATACTAGCTCTCAGGATGTTGCTGATAGCTACCCCCTATTTCTAGGCAAGGGCGTTAGCATTGTAACCCCGAACAAGAAGGCCTTCTCCGGCTCCTATGATTTGTGGAAGGCCATTTTCTCCGCTTCCGAGGCTTCGGGAGCTAAGGTCTACCATGAATCCTCAGTTGGTGCTGGCCTCCCCGTCATCTCTACTCTTAAGGATCTGGTCGACACTGGCGACAAGGTCACCAAGATCGAGGGGGTTTTCAGTGGTACCATGTCATTCCTCTTCAATTCCTTTGCTCCTACTGAAGGCAAGGGCGGCCAATGGTCTGCCGAAGTCAAAAATGCGAAGGCACTAGGCTACACCGAGCCTGACCCAAGAGATGACCTTAATGGACTGGATGTTGCTCGCAAGCTGACAATTCTGGCCCGTTTGGCAGGCCTGCCCGTGGCTTCACCCACTGCTTTTCCCGTGCAGAGTCTGATCCCAACTGAGTTGGAGAGTTGCACGTCTGGTGATGAGTTTTTGGAAAAGCTACCTGCGTTTGACTCGAAGATGGAGGCTACTAAGTCTGAAGCTGAGGCCGAGGGCAAGGTTGTTCGCTTTGTTGGCAGCATTGATGTTGCTACCCAGAATGTCAAGGTTGGCTTGGAAAAGTTTGACCGTTCCCACCCCATTGCCGCGCTGAAGGGCAGTGACAACATCATCAGCTTCTACACTGAGAGATATGGCTCTAACCCTCTGATTATCCAGGGCGCTGGTGCCGGTGGTGAGGTTACCGCTATGGGTGTCACTGCTGACCTGATTAAGGTCATTTCTCAGCTCTAGAAAGGGAAAAAAAAGAAAAGAAAAAAAGAGGGAGAGAGAGTGTTGGTAGAATCAAAACATCACCCCCTCTCACACGCAAAATATATTAGAGCACGCAGATAGACACATGTGCACTACTAATAGATAGCCATTTTCTAATACAAACGCTGTGAAATCTGTTGATGGTGCAGTAACTCTGAGCGCCACACTTTGCCAGAATAAAATGCCCCACTCGCTACTAAATATGTGGCACCAGTTTCCTCAAAAAGAAGGATGGAGCTGGCATGTGGCGCTTTTTTTTTTTTTTTTCTGGTCAAGATTGATGATGCTGTGGATGTCGCTTTTTCCTGCATTACGGAGTTCATAGTACTTAATAGCTACGTCACAAACATGCCGGAAGAATCTAAAAAGCAATCCAAGCGTCAAGCCTACAACGAAGCAAGAGAAGGCGAAGGTGCTGCTGAACTGCCCCGAAAGCGCTTCTACCGGCAAAGAGCTCACGCCAATCCATTCTCTGACCATGATCTCATCTAGTGAGCATATTCCAAAAAAAAAAAAAAATTGGACTTCCAATTTCCCCCTTCTGCAAGCTGAGTGGGATTTTCTAACAAGCTATTTAGCCCCATATCTCCCCGTCATATGGACTGGTCAGTATACTACCCGGACTTTGTCGCGGAGGGAGCTAATGTTGGGGATGTAAATGATCTGGGCCTCCCCAAACCTATCACAAAAAAAGTGGAAGTCGTTGATATTGGCTGTGGATTTGGGGGTCTTCTCGTTTCTTTAGCTCCTCTTTTACCAGAGACCCTTATGCTAGGTAAGTTCATGCAAACCTTGAGCCAGGTCAAGTGTGAGGTGTTATATATTGACTGATTGCGCACTACAGGCATGGAAATCAGAACTAAAGTGGCAAAGTTTGTACAGGACAGAGTAGTGGCTTTGCGTAAGCAAAACCCCGACTCTCCTGTTTACAAAAACATTGGGTGCATTAGAGCCAATTCTATGAAGTTTCTACCCAACTTCTTTGAACGGGGACAGCTGTCCAAAATCTTCATTTGCTTCCCAGATCCACATTTCAAGACTAGGAAGCACAAGGCCAGAATCGTCTCTGCTACCCTTAACTCTGAGTATGCATATGTACTGCGTCCTGGTGGTATCATCTACACAATTACAGATGTTGAAGATTTACATACATGGATGGTGGAGCACCTCGAGGCTCACCCTGCATTTGAAAGGGTTGGCAAGGAGGAAGAAGATGCAGATGAATACGCTAAGACTATGCGGACAGCAACAGAAGAAAGTATGAAAGTTGATAGGAACAATGGGCCAAAGTTTGTGGCGTTGTACCGACGTCTGCCTGACCCTGAGTGGTAAAGGAAAGAGAGAAGCGGAAAATGAGAGCGTGTGATAAAGAAAAAACAAATCAAAGAACAAAGAAAGTTAATATACGGTCAAGTGAAGAAAACAGAAAAAAAAAGAAAAAACCTCCTCTAAGGAGCAGGAAGCCGCATAGGCTCGTGTATTTACGACTCACCAGTTGTCGTTCCGAGTGAGTGAGTGTGTGACACAAGGTGCGAAATAGGTGCGAATACTGTTTGCGCACATGGGGCACAAATGGTGCCAGTTTGCTCAACCTTGTCCTCATTTCCCTGTGACCCCCCAAGAATGCAAACAGCACCCAAAAAACGGCGGCACATTGGATAATGATAAAGGAACCATTCACGCTGCCCTTGACAAAATTATAGCAACGACCAAAGCCCATCATCGCGAGGTCATTGCATTTTACGCCGCTAATCAACTTTTGCCTTGTTTCGAGTAAAGGGTGATTCCATCCCCCGCTTTTGCCGGTCAACTGCCGACACTCCTACGTCAACTATAACGTGCAGAAATGCAGGCGTCAAAGCTGTTTAAGTGTGATTGAAGTCTTTGATACGCTCATGGCTTCTGGGCTTAGACTGCGGCCGTTGGGTCCCAGATTCTTCACTGGTCAGGAGGCTGTTCTGGCTTGTGTTGTAGCCTTCATCGCATGGGGTCATATGATACACTGGCTTCCAGCTTTGGGATGGATTGGCCGAGGATTTGTGGCTGGCCTCTTGGTGTCGTTTGGTAGCGGGTGTATTGCAATATTGATGCTATCTCGAAAATCTAAAAGCGAAATGTTCCACAGGCCTTTGAGGCCCATAGCCGCTACTTTCACTGGAACACAACTCTGGAAATCAGAAGTCGCAATGCTCAAACGCCGGCAAACGCACGTCAAAACACCATTGTACGTGGAATCAGAGAAAATCTCCGAAGCTCTTGACAAGCTCCTTAGTTATATCACCCGCGATTTTGTCAACAGCTGGTATAGTAACATCAGCAGGAGCCCGGTGTTCCTAAATGAAGTTGATGGTGTGCTGCGTGCCGTACTGGGAAACCTTCGAGACCGCATGATAGAGCTAGATCTAGTGGAAATCGTCATTTCACGGTTTGTCCCGATATTGACCAACCATATCCGGGATTTCCATGTTGCCGAGGTTATCGTCCGTGGCCGTAAACTCAACCGATCGATGACGGAAACTGATGAGCTTGATATCGCTATCGCCTCCAAGTTTCGCGATGGCGAGCTCCATCCTGCCGCTTTGCTTTCATTTCCCGACATCAAGATGATTCAGCAAGACTATCTACGTTCGACTGCTGCAAAAATTATGCCCCGTATTCTCCCACCCGAGCATCTAACCAGTCGTGCTGTTTTTACGATTATCAGAGAAATTCTAGCGTGTGCTGTGCTGTCTCCTATCATGGACCTTCTCTCTGAACCTGACACTTGGAATCAGATAATGGAAAACTTTGGGCGATCTATGCTGGAGGACCGGTCAACAGTCCGTCGTCTCCGGGCTGCCCTTGATGAGCATGCACCGACTACAACACCTTTGACAAAGCAAGCTCTGAACCCCCAGCTAGTCTCGGGCGATAGTAAGGGGGCATTTGAGAAGTTCATTAGGTTCATTCGTCGGGTCAACAACCTATCGGAAGCCCGCCGTTTGCGTATTGCAGTTGCTAGCCAGCTGAAGAAAGACAGCCAACAAGAGTTCCCTGATCCCGTTCATATCCGACGTCTGGAAATCGGCAAGCGGATACTGGACCAAAAAGTCCAGCAACTCAGCTCAAGCCAAGGCTCGTATGATCGCAAAACCCGAGTTTCATCGGCAGTCGTGGTCTCGGACACGGCATCAACCTCGCACCTAGAAACCTCGTCTTTGGCTGAGATCTTGCGTAATGCCTCTACTCTATCATACTTTATGGAGTACATGGATCGCCAAAAACAGATGCCCCTCGTTCAATTCTGGCTTGTGGTTGACGGACTGCGAAACCCTCTTGAAGATGACGCCCTTGACGATCAGATACCAGCCAACCTCCCCCAATGGGAGGAGGCAGATCGCTTGGACTTGCAGCAGATGGACCAGGCCTATCTTTCGCAGCCAGAGCTCAAAGTTACACATCCTTATCGCAGCCCTATTACTGAGTTTCTTAATGCCGGATCAAAGGCTACAACGCTTCAATACTATCAGGCGCGCAAAGCAATCTTGGCATCTCAGACTGCCGTCTTGGAACAAATGCAGACTCGGTATTTTGAAGGCTTTAAAAAGTCCGACCTATTCTTCAAGTGCCTAGCATCTCAGGAAGCTGCATCTACCTTCAACGTGGTCTCAACAATGTCTGTGGGCCCCAGACCGTTATTAAAGCGGGATTCTCCTTCTCCATCAGCACCTTCTCCTTCTAAACCTGCTGCCCGATACCGATCGTCTTCCTCGTTGAATATACACCGAGTGAAAAAGTCGGCACGCTCTTTTGTTCATCGGAGAGGAGCATCGGCAGATAAACAAATGACGACATCTACTAGCTCTCTTGATGACGAGACCAGTAGTCTTTTTATAGACGATGCTGACGACGATAACGAAGTTGATAACATGATTGATTCAACACAAAGTCTAGAATCCGAAGAGGCGGAGCCCAGACATCACATCCCCGACAAACAAATTGTACATGCCATGGAACAAGCTCTTGTTGATATTATAGAAAGTGATTGTCACCGTCCTCGGACGGCCGAAGACCTTCGGGCTTCTCTTTTTGAAAGCGAGGAGCCTGGCAGCTCAAGTATTTTTTCAGATGAGCTTGGTAACGCTTCAGTTCGCAGGTCATTAGAGCTCCAAGCTGGCCCAAAACAATCAAAAGAACGGGAAAAGCCCAGCCTGTCATCTTTGGGTCTTGTAAGCCCTGCTTCGCGCATTGGCGTCTTCCAGGATAATGATTTATTTGGAGACGAAGACAATCTTTCAGATAATCATGATGAAAATGACGACCCTAACCCAGATGATGATGATGAGCCTATGGATGCGGCACCGGGCGACTTGGGGCTTGCTGAAGCGATTGCCGCCCTGACCAAAGATATCGACAAGCTCGTTGCCCAGAGTGCTATTATTGAGTCTCTAACCAAAAAGGCCGAACTGACCAACAACACAGCGGAATTGCGCATCTTACGAAAGTCCACGGCCAGCCTCAACAGAGAGCTTCGTCGGAAGGAGCTCCAGCGCCAGCACTACATTATTCAAGAAAGTGACAACAATCTCTACGGGCGCGCTGAGATCAGAATTAGTTCCACGACAACGAGTAAGGATGAAGAAGGCAGAGAGTTTGTCATGTATGTGGTAGAAGTACGAAAGGACGCAGGTGAACAGGTTCCTGCAGCCAAGTGGGAAGTTATTCGGCGATATTCAGAGTTTCATGAACTCCACCAGAAACTTCGAGCACGGTATCCGTCGGTGCGAAGCCTGGACTTTCCTGGAAGACGTGTGGTGATGAAGTTCCACGCCGACTTTTTGCGAAAACGACAACTAGGGCTTGAAAAATATCTTCGTGACCTTCTTTTGCTACCGGAAGTTTGCCACAGCCGTGAACTCAGAAGCTTCCTCTCGCAGAGCACAATTGGCCCAAGCGCATACCCAGGCTCAAACTCGGCCCAAGGGGGCGACAAGGAGAAGGGCGACCGGAAAGGCATGATGACACGCTTGTATGACTCTGTTACCGATGGGGTTGAAGATATCCTTGGCAATATTCCAGTTCTTGATCAGCTCTCACTGGCTGGCCATAATCTCATAGCGGCTGCTACTAACCAGCGTGGTACTGGCGTGCTAGCCCACGAAGAAGACGGAACCATAGCCGCAGAGGCCGAAGCCGAGATTAACGCCTTCGAAAACAAGGACATCGAGCCTTTCATCAAGCCTATCTGCGATATATTCCTAGAGGTATTTGAACTCAACCGCGGCAACAACTGGCTCCGTGGCCGAGCGGTAGTTGTTGTATTGCAGCAACTACTTGGGGGGACGATCGAGCGCAAAGTGCGTGATGGTGGGCGCAACCTGGTTCAAGAAGACATGGTCCTACGATATATATCTATGTTCATGGATGGCATGTGGCCCAATGGCCAACTGAATCGGGACAGAGTAGCAAGAACTGTGCAAGAAAAGACAAAGACACGCACGGAGGCTAGTCTTATGCTAGCTACGCTGGTTCCGGACTTGGCAGGGAGTGTTGTTGGACGAACCAATGCGCAGACTGCTAGCCGTCGGATATTTGCAACTCTGAATAATGCTCGATTGAAGTGAGTTTCCCGAGATGGGCCAGTTACTTGTTACTTTGCTGTCGAATGTCTTCTAGCTTTTCGCTAACACACCACACCCACCATGCAGTGCACATCTAGTCTTTACACTGTTAGACGAAGTTGTACAGGCCCTATTTGAGGAGGATACCACCACGCCCGCTGGAAATGGGAATAGCAGTTGAGGGGACAGAGGTCTTTAATTATGACGCATGCCCCCGCCCTATATGATGCCGTATGACTGGCGCTAACCTTTGGTCTGTATGTATCCCGAATTTGTCAAGATGTCTTTATTTTTCCTTTTCAACTATCGCTACATGCTAAAATATGAGATGAGTGAGATCAACGATGATCTTGTGGTCAAGTCAATTCCCACATACGACAGACCACGGGCAGATTTTACAGTAGATTTTGCAACATGAACACGCTTCCACCATTGGCTTTGCGAGCCTTTGTATAGATGACAGCCGTTCCAATTTCAGACTACGTACTTATCTTCCGGTGGCTAGCGCTTCCATTTTTGCTTACGTTTTTTCGCCCACAATCGTCCTTTACGTAGCAGTAGTGTTTTGACAGTCAAGTCACCTATTAATAGCCGTCTTCTCTCCTCTCGAAACAAGACAATTTGTTCCCCACTACAGCTCAACTTAAACCTTCTCTAACTACAATGACCCTGCCCTGTATTCCCCTCAACTAACTTTTTTTTTTTTTTTTTTCTTTTTTTTGACACAGCGACGAGGGGAACCATAGAGCACTTTTTCTTTTCTTTTCTTTTCACTCCTGCGCGTCGAGCCGGGGTGGGAATAATTCCGTCGCCTTTCTCTCACCTCCGTCTTCAAAACTATCGTACCAAGCCCTCTTTGTTTTCTTTCTTTCCTTCTAAGCCTCAGCTCATAGCACAGCACAGCACAACAGTAATAATGGAGGTTTCAGCTACAAGGCTCTATCTAGGAAACCTCCCTCGTACTGGTAAGTCAACGATGGTTTTGCTATCCTTCATTCTTCCGCACCTTGCCCACTACCCCACAGACCAAAGCTGTGGTTGGCGATGGCCTCACATCACATGCCTAACGCAAGAGATGCTGCTGGCATTTTCACCCAAGCAAGGAAACAATAATCTAACTATTTTCATCAAATCTCCCTTCGCCTAATCTTCAACAGCTACCAAAGATGATGTACAGACACACTTCGCGCGCATGGCAGGTGAAATCACCGATATCAAGTTGATGAACGGATTCGGCTTTATCGAATACAAGGACCCCATGGATGCCCGCGATGTAGTTCCTGGTAAGTTCTTGTGCGCAAGTCTACAGTCCCTATTCTCCATCCTCTGACTAACCTAACCCTCTGCTGTCTAGCTTTTCGTAAGTACCATTTACCATGGCCTCGATCCTCTTGCTTCAATATTCCCTCGCTGGCAACAACCAACTCCTCGCGACTCGATTCTAACCCGGCTCCCAACCCCTTCCAAAGATGGCACCAATTTTATGGGCGAGCGCTTAACCGTTCAGTTTGCCCGCGGCTCTCGTCATCGCGATAATGGCTCCGGCTCTGGTGATAGAAGCGGGCCCCGACCTCGTCGGACTCCTCATCGCATGCAAATAAGTGGACTTCCCGAAGGTACCAGCTGGCAGGTCTGTCGAACCTCTCTGTTTTCTGCTTCTCGTTGTTTTTTCTGGACTTCAGGACTTCTCCAGCACCAACACCATATCGTACACTAATCCATGACGCTGCGCCCAACACGTACACACCCGATGTTTTACCTCCTCCTCCTAGTTCTTTATCTCTTAACTTACTTGGAATTCTCGGTACATTCTTTGCGGTTCTTTTCCCAAGGTTTTCCCACAAAATCTTTGTGGTCGTCTTATTTCCCGGACCTCAATCTACCACATGGATGTACCGATGCACCTTCTCTGGAATTACCGGGCATAATTCTTGCATATACACCATTATCTCGAAACATCGCTAATCTAGTATTTGCTGTGTTATATAGGATCTCAAAGACTTTGCCCGTCACTCGGGCCTTGATGTCATCTATTCGGAGGTTGAGCAGGATGGCCCTGGTAAAGGGTAGGTATACGCATACAAAAGAATTTTTTTGTCTTACCACGGTTTGGGAATCCAGTCGAGCTGCCTGCTAATAATAATGGCGTAGATTCGTCGAGTTTGAAACTGACGCAGACTTGCGAAATGCTGTTGAGAAACTCAGCAGCAAAGAGTTTCGCGGAAAGCAAGTAACTTGCATTGCAGATGTAAGTTTCCTGACCGCAAATTCGCCTGTCTCGATTTAACTTCTACTAACAGTTATATAATACTATTTAGCCTCAACCCGATATACCGACGGCCAGCCGCGACCTCAGAGGTCGCTCAAGATCCCCCATTCCAAGAGGAACCCGTTATACCAGACAAGACATGGGGCCAGGATCCATGTCTAACTACGGCCCATACAGCTATTATGGACCTGGTCCTATCGAGGATTTCGACCGTCGTGGCCCACCTCCGCCTCGAGGCTATAGCCCGCGTAGAGACAGATACAGAGATCATTTCCGTGACCGCAGCCCCCCGCGTCGCGATTACTACGATGACCGCCGCCCAGGTTACCGTTCACCACACCGGCGTCCGCCAATAGACGATTATGATCGCCGACCCTATGATGATTCATATCGTCGAGCTTATGCTCCTCCTCCTCCTCCTCCTCCTCCTCCTCCTCCGGATTCATATGGCCGGCCCCCCATTTACGATCGTCCGCCTCGCGATTTTCCACCTCGTGAGAGCGGATACCTTCCCAGGAATGTCTACCCCCCGCGTGATTACGATAGAGGAGCTCGTTATTGGTAGCACGTGGGCTTTTCCATATTTGATGTGGTTTGGAAATTATGCTATATTTCGTTGCTTTTGAAAGTTAGCTAGCAACCAAACCGTGCACTTCGGAATATCCAACATCTGAATCTTGCATGGTGCTACGATCGTGCTCATATGTGCTAGTAGAGACGCACCTCAAAAGCAATTGCATGCTAATTTTTATTTATTTTATATACTATGATTGATAATGAATAAATACGGTAGATTTGACGTCAGGTAAAATACAGCGGCGATGGCAACAACAAACATAGTAAAAAGTAGTAATTATCAAGGTAATAATTTACTACGCAGGACCTGATCACAACACCCATTTCAGGGCAGACTGGCTAGTCTTATTGAGATAATAAAACAAACATCCACATCCTGCAAAACAAACAAAACTTTGCAAGACAGAGAAGATAACATGGTAGACTGGACGAATATGGCGGATTGTAGCAAGGAAGGCCATGTACCTCACTGCCACAAAAGATCACAAAGAGTAGGTGTTGACGGTGCCGGAGGCAAAGCTCAGGCTGACTTCAGACAGACTTGCATTTCCCAGAGGATTGATTACTCCGAAAACTTGGTCAACTTTGAGGAGACACTGACAATACTGCTAAAGATACCAGTCAGTCCGATTAGACCTTCGTCAAACTTGGACCATCCCAAGGCGGCAGTGGGGGCAGTCACATCACACAGATCACAAATAATCTGTGTACGGGCCTGGGACTGTTCTCTATAAGCAGGAGAAAATGGTTGTTAGCAGACAGATATTATGAAGAAAAAAGCAAGCAAGAAACGCCAAGCATCTTGAATCAAACTTACTGTACAGCTTTTCTATACTCGACTACGCCATCGGCCTCCTTCTTGTCAATTGTCGATAGCCGTTCATTCAGGAGGAACAGGCGGTATGACTGAGCCAGCATACTGGCAATGAGACCCATAGCCCAGAAACGGTTGGCCTCGCGTTGATAAATTTTAGCCTTTTCCATCTTGCGAATGCCAGTCGCGTCAAGAAGCGTAGCCGAGTCGAATGACAAGTATATAGTGAAGCAGAGCGCGTGCATCATGTTCATGTAGCGTAGCACGGGTTCCTGGGTTTTGTTCTGAATTAGGCCCATTAGGTTGCGGAAGTGGTCAGCGGACTTCCCGGCTCGCATGATTTTGCGTACAATTCCGAGCTGCTTCTTAACGGCCTCCCAGGGCGCAATCTGGGCCTTAGTGCCATTGGTTCTTAATAGGTACCACGTGTAGAAGCGACCAAAATATTGCAGACAGCGAATGATCTTATCGCGGCCTAGAGTGTTGAGAACAAATATAAGATACTGGGCCACGGAGGTAGTGGGTACTACGACAGCGTCGGTCAGCGTCATTTTGGCTGTGCGTTGTTTGAGGAACAGGATGTGAGTCGAGGGATGACGAAGAAGCGTTCCTGGCGTCGAAGGGGCTGGTGGGTACGGTATGGGTATGCAAGCAAAGGTTTAGTTCTTTTGATGCTAGCTAAGATGGCGATATCAAGACAGCAGTGCGGTAAGGGAGGAAGATATGAAAAGCAGAAAATTGTTGGTGTTTGGACGCCTTGTTTATCACGAGGTCAGACAGAGGATTACGAGAGACCAGTGTTTAGGCGAACATGGAATTTGGAGCCTGGTTCAGCTTGTTTTTGTAGATGCGCGTAAATCGGGTCGGGTCGATGATTGAGTAATAGGATTCGCGATGCGCTATGCAAGTTCGTTCGTTTTCGCGGACTATTTTATTGTTGAAAATGGGAAGTCGAGCAAAGGATGTGTCGTGTAGAAATGTGAAGGATAGAAAGGGAAAGAGAAAAAACAACGAAGCAAGGCGAAAGTCGAACCAGAAATTGAAGGTGAGTGTGAGCTTTCTGTTAAACAAACCACTAAGCGCACTAGACGGGCAAATTCATACGGCAAATCAACCAAAAACATGCACTGGGGCCGGGGGACCGAGGATGAAGGCCATATAGCACATACACCTACATATAGCGCACACAATGCAAGTCCATGTGTTCATACATGCATACACACAAAGCTATCTACCTAATGTTATTCCTAAACCTAATATATTTACCAGGCCTCAAAAAGTGGCATCGTATTGGAGGAACGGGGGGTTTTTTTTTTGGCTTTTTTATTATTATTATTATTATTGTTGTTGTTTTTGTATTTTCTTTTTTCTTCTTTCAAGCACCATTCTTTATCCTGCTTGTTTAGTAGATACACCGGTCTTTATATACCAAGAGCGTAGGCTAGGACCTGTTTAATGTGAAAATGAAGTCACCAGTCACCAATACCCATCTCCAACACCAACCAACACCAACCAACACCAACTCAGCAGTAAGAAAGTCGTGTTTGTTGGCTTACTGGGAGTTGGAGCTTTGATCGCCTGTGGAGGAAGCCAACCGAGGCGCCAGCTTAGTAGCTTTGCCGTCAAAACGAGAGCTTGTGAAACAGTTTTTAATTCGCACGTGATGGCGATTAGATGATTCGAGCTGGAAACGCTAGGCCTTTTCAGACTCGCGTTTTAAACCATAGTCTAATCACGTGCGCTTTGGGTTTGGGCTGGCAGCTGCTGCACAGTAGCTAGCCGGAGCTCACACACTGTCGTGCCATCTCATGCCTGTTACCATTAGAGTAAATCTGCCAAGCAGCCTAACAATAGACTCAAATTAAAACCTGGAGAAAGTGGCCGGTCTCCACTTCCGACATATAGCTTGCCATCAGGCCGAACACATTGCATCCCGTGATCAGACGTCCGGGGGGAAGGTACTGAACAATGACAGAGCCGAACTTTAGCCGAAAGTCTCCATGCCACCACCCAAATCTAAAAAGCTGGTCTGAAGCATGTTCTCCTTTCTCTGGCTACGAGCGGGATAAGAATTGCATGTATTATTGCAAAGCCAACGATAATGATGACGATAATGATAATAATAATAATACTAATAATACTAATAACAATAGCCTATTCCCCTTCTATGGATTGCTTCTCAATGGCTAGCTTCCGGGAAATATTCTTGACTACAGAGCACACGATCACATCGCTTTCATTGGCGTGTAGCTTAGCCCTCTCTCATCCTGCTCCTCTTAGCCGACACAACGCAGCCTACTCCTTACTTAAAAGCAAGCCGGCTCTATGCTGTCAAGAGCGGCTGAAAGGGTCCAGGGTTATCAGATATGAAGCAGCCAATCACATGAGCACCATAGCTGTCTTTCTCTCATTACCATTGGGCCATTAGGGGCTTCCGGCTAACAGACAATTGCCGAATCCGGAAAGCTCCTATTCCCCAGTTTCCCCAGAGCCACCAATAACCGCCAGCTGAGATAATTACATCCACACCCACACCTCACTACACGACACGACACGGGCATATATTCAATATGTATACGCAACATGCACAAACCTCTCGCTTCGCCCAAGCCATACCAGTATTCGAGATGGCCCTTTTTTGTAACGAAGTGCGGTCAAGGGAGCCGAGAGATTGCTTCTTAGAGATCGCCGGCTGAAGGAACCTAGGTCTGTCCAAATCGAGCGGTCACAAGACCACCTTGGACGACTTTATCCCGGCTCACTATATCCGAGGCCAGGCTAGTCCTCCCACTTATTTATCATAGCATTGATTGTTTTTGCCTTTATAATAAAGCACCAGCTTACATATACAGCATCAATCGCACCAAGGCTTTGATTCTACTTCTCTATCTATTTGCCTATATATCTTGTGCTTCTTTCGTCAAGCTTCTGTGCGCCTGTAAACGCCAAGAAAGAGACAAAAAAGCTACCGCATTCATCATTGCACTCCTCAATACCTACGTACTGCAACGGTCTGTCTTCCTAGATCTACTACTTATATTATCAGCAAGAACTAGCCTCGGATCATCTGAACTCACCCTCGTCGCAATACCTGCTCTCCAAGTCAGGTCTTTCTCTCTTCTTCCGTCGAAGCTCGCACATATACTACCAACCACCCATCATGTCGACAAGTGTTGGTGGCCCAGGCTCCGAAATGGACATCAACACTCACATCATCACGTTGACGCGCTTCTTAACCGAGGAACAGGCAAAACACAAAGAAGCAACTGGTGACTTTACGTATGGCTCACAGTCTAGTCTTGACACAGCCCTTAATCCTTCCCCTCCCACCTCCTATTCAACACCAGCTAACACATACTCAACACACGCATCCTTAGCCTGCTGTGCCATGCTTTGCAGTTTTCCTTCAAGTCGATCGCCTACTACATCCGCCGGGCCACGCTAGTAAATTTGACCGGGCTTGCTGGGTCTTCCAACACAACCGGAGATGAGCAGAAAAAGCTTGATGTCATTTCTAACGAGCTGTTCATAGAGGCCATGCGGTCCTCGGGCAAATGTGCACTACTGGTATCTGAAGAAGAGGACAATATCATATACTTCAAAGAAAACAATGGCGCGCGCTATGCCGTGGCCTGTGACCCTATCGACGGAAGCTCTAATTTAGACGCTGGAGTTTCAGTTGGTACCATTTTTGCCATCCACAAACTCTCAGAAGGCTCGACTGGAACCGAGAAGGATATCTTGAAGTCGGGAAATCAACTCGTAGCATCCGGGTTCACCATGTACGGCGCCTCATCCCAGCTAGTTATTACAATGAAGGGCGGAAGTGTCAATGGCTTCACCCTTGACAATGGCGTTGGTGAGTTCATTTTGACACATCCAGACATGCGTCTCCCTCGAGCACGCTCCATCTACTCAGTCAACGAGGGGAATTCTCTGTACTGGGAAAGCAATGTCAAGAGCTATTTCGAATCATTGAAACAGGCCCAAGAAAACGGAAAACCATACAGTTCCCGTTACATTGGAAGCATGGTGGCAGATGCATACCGCACTCTTCTATACGGAGGGATCTTTGCATATCCTGCGGACACAAAGAGCCCTAAGGGCAAACTGCGTATTCTGTATGAGTGTGCACCAATGGCTATGGTATTTGAGAACGGTAAGTGGCTTTTGCGGTGTGTTTTTAATGGGGATGACGAAGTACAAGGACACTATGCTAATATTGTGTTACTCCGATAGCTGGTGGCCAAGCTGTAGATTCTCACATGACCCGAATGCTGGATGTAGTTCCCGAGCACATTCATGACCGTGCGGGTATCTTTATGGGTAGCTATGATGAAATTGAAAAGGTCAAGAGCTTTCATAAATAGTAGCGAGCCGCTGTATAGAGACAGACTAACTAACTCAAGTCTTTTTCAACCAAACTCCTGGTCATTAATTTTCTTTAATACACATAGCTCTTGAGAGTTGGCCGCGAATCTATTTTAATATATAGGACACCCTTTTTGACTTTGTGGCATGCTTCATTGCTAAGTGAATCTAGACAACATGCAGGCGGCTAGCTACCCTCGCCTTGCGTTGGCATGGTAAAAAAGAGTTGAAGACGCGTGGCGTAGAGTATTTCTTAGTTGTGCATGTAAACACAAGTTGCAAACGTAGACCTTGGAAAAAAGCCGGCCTCGTTTTAAAAGAATAGTATACCTAGTCGGTCCATAATACAAGAGGCTAGCTAATCACTCGATCCTCCGTTCTCCACTAAGCCGCATCAAAACTACATCATGTATAATAGCGCTTTTAGCCCTGGCTGACTTGGCCCCTAGAAATATCGTCATATTCCATGTTATCTCACGTTCCGCACTCATGCATTCCATCATCTCCCATCACCTTGACCTTTATATACCACATTCACCGTCACCAGTCTTGGCACGATTCTCTTGCGTTGTTTCTCTCTTCACAATACGTTTATCCGCCATTTCTGATCCCCATCTTTCGTCTTATCAAGCTTCTTTCTTACGTAACTCCACCTAAGCCTAGTAAAACCACCGATCCACCAAAAGACCAAATCGCGTCTCCAACAAGTCGTCCTAGTCAAATTTGGGTTCAAGCCCTTTCTACTGCGTTATTATCTTGCTGAGCTGTCCTCTATTACGACATAAATTATTTTGTGTGACGCTCAAGTATCTAGAGACAGATAGGTAGTTTCTATTTTTATTTCCACAACAATGCCCCAACAACCGAACCAATCGACAGGCGACGACGCCTCGATCTATACGTCAACGGAAAACAATCAGGAGGTCGTTTCTCTGGAACCCCAGCCTGAAACTCAGCCTCGTCATGTACTGCAACGGCAGCAACAGCAACAGCAACAGCAACAGCAACAGCAACAGCAACAGCAACAGCAACAGCAACAGCAACAGCAACAGCAACAGCAACAGCAACAGCAACAGCAACAGCAACAGCAACAGCAACAGCAAC